>CM075482.1:8615000-8917500 GCA_037950665.1 Hypophthalmichthys nobilis | reverse complement strand
TTGGAGGAGGTAGGAGTGGCCAGGTGGATGTGACCCAGAGCTCAGCCAAGGCGATGATCCAAGGTGGAGTCCACCGCGCAGACGGAAGTCCGAGGCGGTGATGGAAAGCCGATGACCTAGGTGACCGCGACGAAGCCGCAGCGACGACTCTTCGAGGCGGAGGTGGAGATCCAGAGGGCAGAGGACGAGCTGGTGCACCCGAGGGTGGAGGTGGAGCCTGAGAGAGGGCGGAGCTTGCCAAAGCTGAAGGGGTGGAGGGCCGGAGAGCAGCGTACGGCCCGCAAGTCCGCAGCGGAGGCTTGGCGACGTCCGACCCAGGGGGAGCCGACGTTCCGAGGGAGCCCGGCGAGTCTGAATGCTCGATGGTCGAAGCCGGAGTCGAGGGGAGGAGGAGTGTAGGCGCAGGAGCCAGGTCGACGGGTCGAGGCAGGACAAAGCACGACGAGGCAGGAGGCGAGGCCATGGATTCCTGACACCCAGGAAGAGGAGGCTCCCAGCAGGACCACGATGAAGCCTCGCCACTGAGAGGAGGATGAGGTGAATCAAAGGGAATGATGGGAGGTGACGATGGCTGGGTGACAGGCTTGGCGATGCTCTGGAAATGAGGAGTGGCACAGGAACCCAAAGATGAAGTGTCCTTAATGGTAGTTATTTGAGGTGGTGGGAGAGGGAGGTTGGGTGGGGATGATAGAACTGTCGAAGAATCAGAATCATTAGAAATGCAGGGACACAAAGTATTTCTCTCACCACTCTCTATAAAACTGTCCAATAAGTCCAACTGTTGCTCGCTCTCAGTGGCGGGGGTTTGGGCGGGGCTCGCATCCATCCCCTCGAACTCCACTAGGACTCCCACGGCGATGGACGATAACGTCAGCTCACACCCCTGGTCAGACTTATGGCGGTGCTTCGGCTCCGGGGCGATGTTGAGCTCCACCTCTTCATCCTCGGGTGTAGGCTCTAGCATCGCGGCAGGCGGAAGCTTCCCTCCAACTAAGTCCGGTGGTGTCTGGAAGGTGGGTAGCATGGTAGAGGTGGCCCCGATCCAGAACAGGTCCTTGAGGTGTTCATCCTCCAGTGAAGACTGTCTAGCCAAACAACAAAAGTTTGTGGCAAAATGGAAAAAATCGTGGCTTTCCTGGGCCACATTGATGAACTTAGCCCGTTCATCAAAGTTGGGCGGTCCGTTCATCTGTTACGGTTGGTTGCAGGAAGGAGCACAGACGAAGAGAATAAATCCGAATACTAGTTTAATGACATTAGTCACAGGGTAACAGGCATAGAAATACAACACAACTTACTCAAACGGTGAACGGACAAAAACTGAGTGAACAGGGGGAAACTAAATAGCAAACATAACAAGGTTGATTAATGAGAAACAGGTGATACAGATGAACTAATAATGAAGGCTGGAAACAGAACATGTGATCATGGAAAACAAACAAAGTCCATAAACTGAAACTAAACAGACTGTGACAGTATCATGTGCATTAAATATTACAGTACATCAGGTTTTCCCAGACTGGGGAACTGCAGGGGTTCATGAGTTTACTGAAAAGCTATTAAGTAATTAAATCATAATTTAAAATTGAAAATAAACAATTTTAAAATAAAATAAAACACTAAAAAGATTAAAAACATATTTTATTTACCTGCTTGTCATGTGACCATAAACCGACATCAGAGAACTGTGAACTTTATTTTATTTTATTATTATTATTATTATTACTACTACTACTATACAAGCCCCTATTGTAATTGTCAGTTTACTTTATTATCATTCCCCCCAATGGGTGTCAATGGCAGCCCTTTGAACTGTAAGTACAGGGTTGCTGCACATTTTTAAAAGTCAAAAGGCTTTTTAAGACCTTTTTAAGACCTGAAGAAATAAAAATAAAAATTAATACTATACATTAGGGGTGTGGAATATTGACAAAAAAAGTTTAAAAAGTCATTTCAAAAGCAATATTTGCCACCTTAAATTGATTTCCAGGGGGATGTTTACCTACATAAGGGCATTTTTCTAAACGTATTAGATGTATGCATCACTTTTTAGGTCAAATTCTAACATTCAAGTGAAATTCTATTAGAATAATAGCACAGTATAGGGCTGTCATTACCAATCAAATGAAATCATTATCAACAAAATCCATCTTTGCAATGCAGAGGTGACACAGAAGCGGCATGAGAAGTGGCATTATTATATTTACACAGCATTTACAATTTGTAATACATAAATTTAATTCAATATTTAAATATGAGATTTTTAATTTTAACTTTTTTAATTCAAATATACTTTAAATATGAAACTAAACTGCCAGTAGGGGGCAGCAAGTCACTGTCTTAATGAGTAAGTCATTTATTCAACCGATTTGTTCAAACGACTGATTCATTCAGGAACGAAGCAAGTGACCGTCTTTTATTGAATGGGTCATTGAATCATTAATTAAACTGATTTGTTCAAAACGCGGATTCATTCAGTATTAAAAAACAAAACATATCTGTCTGTTGCACAGAGACTGTTCTACTGTTTTCATTTTGAAATTTTCATTGGCGACAATATTGTGTCTAAAATGTAACTCACAGTGTTAACTTATTGTTCATTTAACTGTTGTATAAAATGAATATCACATTTTCAATCATTTTGATTTGGGAAAAATGGCACTCTTGCTCCTGTGATATTGTATAACTACATCATATCATATGATATAATTATAAGACAAAAAAAAAAAAAATCATTGGGGCAAAAATGACCATTTATCTTGAATTTTGAGGGCATATAATAACTGCATACATCACGCAGTGAAAGCGTAAAACTCAATTTACCCATTTTCTTCTCCTTTCTCTTCCTTTCACGTACAGGAGACAGTAGCATTATATTCTGCGGTAAATGCCACGAGGCCCACAAATTGTCACGTGAACAAGCAAATCCACAAAGAAAAATAAAATAAAAATAATATGTACGCTAATTAGATAGTTTTAATTTGGTAAATGATTTAGATATGTCTAAGTCAAATTGTCATCTAAAACTTAAGACTTTTTAAGACTTTTTATGGCCTTAAATTTTAAAAATCTAAATTAAGACTTTTTAAGACTTTTTAAGGATCTGCGGGAACCCTGAAGTAGGAAAATTATGAAAATTGGCACGCTTGAAGAGACGGTAATGAATCTGACCAACTTTGGGGTCTCTAGGACCAACTCTACAACGCCACCACGAGTTTAAAAATTCACTTTTCAAATGGTTATAACTTTTGAACCCTTCGTTCTAGAAAAATGAAACTTAGTACACCTGATTCCTCTCAACATGCCGATTACATTCAACATCTTACATTACAGTAGTGGCCATTTTGAAAAGAACAGGATTCCGTTTTTTCGCTGCTCCTTCAAATTTTGTCCAATTTTTACAAAAAATTAGCTCAGACGATCTTTGGACCGAGCCACACAGAAATGCTACATTTGGGAACAGCGCCAACTACAGGTCATGAGATCTGAAAAATGGACATTTTTGCTCATAAATTTTTAAGTTTGTCAGAAAATCATGATCTATGGTTTTCTATGGATTCCTTGTGTAAGCCAAATCCCTGGATACTGATTTTGCCAAGATTGGATGAACTATCAGTCCGCAATTTTGAAATTTGACATAAATTGCAATATCTTTTAAAGGATTTGACATATCGGCAAAAAATTAGGTATGGGTCATCAGCATGTCCTAAAGCTCCCTGAGAAGTTTGAACGCAGCGTCACCTAGTGTTCATGAAATATAAGGTTTTTTTCCAAAAACACATAACTTTTGAAAACATTGTTCAAAATTTGTTTTCTCTGTGTCCTTAAATTCCTTGGCATATGTCGATTCTGTCATTTTTCACTTTCCATCATTTCATTTGTCTGCCATTTTGAAACAAATGAAAAACAGTTTTTTCTCTACTCCTCTTACCTACTTTGTCCAAATTTGATCTTTGGGCTGAGCCAAACAGAAATGACTGAACACATTTTTGATATCCGGTACCGTTCCCAAGAAATAACTCACAGAAGTTGCCCATGCCTGTGTTTCTTGTCTTATGCTAGTTAGCTTAGCATGCTAATCAGTTGTCATTCTTTCTAATGTGGCTCTTCAGCTATCAGGTTAACCGTAAACTACGTTAGCATTGAGGTACTGTGGCAACAATGAACAGAAACAAGGGAACTCGTTCTTCGATTCCTGCCTGGTACAACTTTATAAAAGTGTGTGTAATGTTGTGTCACTTTGATTCCTTAAGCTTTAAGTTGTTCACTTTATTCAAAACTGATTATTTTTTGTTCTTCAATAAAGGTCTTGCATAAATTAGATAGTGTGGATCTTATTTCAGCAAGTTATCTCTCATTGTTACATCTATCCTCAGCTAGTGTTACAACTCACCCCAGTAGTGGGGTAGGTTGTAACAATGGAACTCTTTGTATTTGACATTAACTCCCATAGCATTTGTATAGACAAATGTGGCTACCATGTATCAAAGTCTGAGAGATCTAGCACAAACAACCACTGAGTTACTGATGCCCAAACAAAAAGTGTTACTTCCATCCTATTAGGTCAAAGAGGTTCAGCTGACAAAAAAGTTGGGGAATCCATGCATTGCACGTAAATATGAAGTGACGTGAATTTGCACATCTTAATGTGTTTGAACGACAAAAGCCTTCCAAAGACAGTAATACATGGTTAAATTACTCACTGAGTGATAATTCAAACAATGAATGTTTGTCAGGAGCTGATTAGATATGCAGTGTTGCAGTGTTGAAATAAATGTTATGTGTTAAATGTTAAATTTGGTATTGCTACTCTTCTGTGCATGTGACCAGCAAGTCTCTTAAAGGGGAAGCGTCACTACAATTTCTTATATGTATTTTTGCTTTAATTTCCCTTATGAACTATTAATTAAATGTATACCTTTTTAAAACGTATGCATTATTAAATATATTTATTGTCTTTAATATTACAATATTATGAATTATTGCATTTATGTATTTATGTATGCTCATTTATACCATATTTTAATGTGGGTTACATTATGAACATATATTACACATATCACTTGACAGGTTTCAGATTTCACCAGTCCTGTCATTCATGAATTGGTAGTCAGCTATTTAACTTGTTCTCTTGCTTGTTTGCTTTGCTCTTTGTTGAAAAGATGGAGTGGGGATTACCAGCTGGTTCACAGACTGAGGTTTCTCATCTTGAAGTGTTTAGTTTTGAGCTCAGTAAACACTCCACAAAGGAGAGATTATTGAGTACTAATCCACTGTATGCTCAAAGGCTAAAGAGGAGAAGGCCTCACGGTCATACAGCCTAAAACAGCCAGCCAGCGCACTCTTTTGGTGCAGTTGGTTGCTTTCTTTTTTGCGTCTCATTTGCAATATTGGGATCTCTCTGTCTCAATGCTGGAGGTATATCTGGTGTCTGCAAATATAAGCCATTAGTGTGATGGGCTGATAACGTGTGCGCTCTCTGCCCCTCACCCTGCCCTAAAATCGGAATGGGATATTTGTGAGATTATTTTGAGGCTGCAGAAAAGAATAAATGCAAAACTGTATCCACTTCCACTTGTTAAGTAATTTTTCTGACTGATATTATCCCGAGGGGGATTCCATGCCGGTTCTAAAATGACAGTATAATGAAACTGGTATGCAAGTTGTCTTATCGACAAGGATTAGAGGGGAGTAATGAAAAGGAGGGGTTGCCCAGCCTTGTGTGGCATGAATTTGATTATCTAATGGACGGTAGTGGAAAAGCGTGCTAATTTCTCTAAAGCACGAGACCTTTATGCGCCCCTGGCTTTACTCAACTTCTCCACTTATTCATGTGTTTTAGTCTCAGACTCACTTTTGTGTCATCACTTTTGCTTCATCTTTCTTTCTGGTCACATTGATGCAATGCCCCACAGAAGTTATTATGCACATTAGTATCTCTATGTATGAATGCAGTGCGTGCAAGCATGCACAACTTAATCCCTCTATTTTCCCTTTTTGTCATTTCTCTTTCTGTACTGATAGGAGTGCATTGCCTAGTATTGTCCTACAGACAAAAATAAAAAATAAAAACACTCAAGGCAGTTCTCAATATTCATATTTTATAGAAGTGTATTGCATGCCTGGACTTTTTCTTTGTCGCCACAAGAATGTGGGTCACTTCTACCACCAACTCAAATCAAAGTTTTTGAGCCACGACTGGAAATCTTATTTCACGCTTGTACTGATAGGAAATATTTCAATATTGGGTCAAAAGAGCTCATTTCATTCTTACTAGCGTCTTTTCCACTTTAGAATTGAATATATAATTAGGAACATCATAGGATTGGTCATGGAAGTGTTATTATGGAATATTATGCGAAATTCTTGCAATAAATTACTAAATAAAACTACTTTTCAAATGACAACTACTTTGTTATTTTATATAGGGATGCACCAATATGATAATTATGTCTGACACCGGTAAGCCAACAATTAATTTAAATGTTATGACTGATAAATGGACAATATTAAAATGCTATACTATATTGCCTATAATAAATTAAAACACTAAAAACCAAAAACTCGTTTAAGTGCTACAAGTGAATTTAGGCATCACAACATTATAATGTACTGTATGAAAAATGGATATTCATTGTGATTTGCTAAAAATTACATTTAACAGTGTTAAAAGTTTAACTTAAGAGGTAATCTAAATGTAAAAATATGGAAAATAAGCATAATTAAATTAATTATTGACTAATATATTACTAGATTGTGCAACCCTGCTACTTTTATAAGCTCAGATATGGGACGAAGCAATCAAATGTACCTGAGAGATATTTGTCACATATTACACACATAATGGCAGAAAAAGCACAAAGCGAGGAAAGAATCATAGACCTCTAAAAGGGTCTTTTCGTTTGTCAAAAAAAAAAAAAGTGTTTTCAAAAGTTTACTATGTGTGGGTTTGATTTGCAGTTGATTTCTGTTTGATCACAATAGCCAGTACTATATTGTGTTGATCAGTGATTAGGTCCAATAACAGATACCCACTCTGATGCTGTGATGCTTGATGAAATACAGTATAAGACCTGTGATATGCAGGTCCACTAGACAAACTCCTTTTGCTGAAAGGCAAACTAACGTCCCTCTGGAGCTGCTATCAATTGGAGAATTGCTATCAATATTTCATCAAACTGCTGCCTGCACAGTCAACATCAAAGACGTAACTCTTGTTTAAAGCAAACCTAGGATTTTTGTCTTGGATCCTAAACTATAGTGTTTGCCTTAAAAACATAAGGAGGAGAGGGTGTTCTCAGAGGCAGGGTTATGACCTCTCAAGCACATATTACTCTGATACATGACTAAATACAGGTAACAGAACAAATTAATTAACATCTTATGATCAGTTATCAAAGTCAAATTACGTTCCAAATCATGATAATTATTCATTTTATTGCTCAGAAATTGCTCTACTACAACTCAACTTGACCTGCACACTTTCATGATGAAATGCAGCTGCACAGACTCAAAATAAAACAGTTATTTTTATGTACTTTGTCAGTTTCTCAACAACCCTCTGATGGTTTTTAATATTATATTTATGCATTTGGCAAACACTTTCATCTGAAGAAACTTACACTACATTAAATACGTACATTTTTATCAGTTCATACATGTACAGTTTGCTGGAAATCAAATCTATCTATCTATCAAAACAATGACACTGCATATTTTAATATATGTCAAGGCAAGGTGCTTTCAGTCACAGTCTATCTATCTGTTTAACTGAAAGCACCTTGCCCTGACATATATTAAAATGTCAGTGTCATTGTTTTGTCTCAAGATGCACACCAGTAAGGTTTTTTTTTTTTTATATAAATGTTTATGTTCAAATGATCATGTTTATGAAAGCTACTTAAATGTCCTAATTTAACTAAGGCCTACTCCTGGCTTAATCTAAGCCCCAATTGTGAAACTTACTTAATGTAGTAAGTATACTAATATCAATGTATAAGTAGTATAATTGTAACTGTACTATTTCGATACTTCTTTACACACTATTTAGTGTATAGATGTATACTTTTAAGTATAGTTAAAATGTAACAGTAGTAAATATTGACGTTTTTCGTTTGTACTGCAACAATACTACAAGTGAACTATATACTGTAGGTATACAGTTGACAATATAAATACTTGTAGCATATTTTTTCTGAAGTGTTTGTATGGAAGAATGAGTTCCCAGCTACATCATACAATAGTCTGGAGTGGCTACCCCACAATTCATTGTTGTTTATGGTCTCCAGTGTGCAGGACCACAGGAATCTCACACTCATCATCGCATCGGCCTCTGTGTGCGTGTGTGTGTGTGTGTGTGTGTGTGTGTGTGTGTACGTGTGTATGCGTTACTCCAAGGAGAACAGAGACAAATGACACCCGTCGTCCATCACACACTTATCACAGTGCAGGTAACACACACGGGCGGCAGCATGACTGAGATGAAATAGTTTGAGGGAAATGTAAGAGAAAGATTCTATAAATGGAGGGGATGAGTAGATAAGGGAGGATAAAAACAGCAGTGCAGTTTGGAATGACAGATCCTGAGATGGTTTGGCACCTAGGCAAACCAGCTGAGATCTTATGTAAAGGTGTTGGGGAACATAATATCACTACACTGAGAATAAAAAAAAAATTCAGGGAATGATGTGAACTGCCTTTAAATTTGACCTCAGTTAACCTGTTTATCACTCAGTATATGATCACACTTTTATCATATATGGCTTCATAAGAACAGAATATTTGTAAGACTGAATAGAAGTCATATGGACTACAAAAACAGCAGTGTTAATTTTGTCAAAACATCTCATTTTGTGTTCCACAAAAGAAAGAAAGGGTTTGGGACAACATACGGGAGAGTAAAAGACCAAATTTTCATTTTTGGCTGAACTATCCCTTGAAGCCACAGGCACGTACGAAATTAGACAAACATACAAATCCCACACATGAACAATCGTGCATGCCCACACACATACTCTAGGGAGTTATGTAATGAATGGGATGCTCTGAGACACAGGTGCTGCTCCACTTTTGAAATACACTCTCGTTTCATAGCTCTTGGGCTGCCCTCTGTGCCGCTTCCCTCTCCTGTGTAATTGACCAGATACAGAGAGAAAGAGAGCAAGACAGTTGGAGGCAGAGAAATATGCTTTGAGCGTAAAAAACTAAAGCCTTATTAGCCCCTACACCTGTACTATGTTGTGTTGTTGTGTTTTGTTTTACACTGGTTTTCCTTTTTTCTGAGCTTCAGCAAACCCAACCTTAATACTATACTCACCACTAGGTGGAGCTATTGTGACTCAAATTTGCTGCTATTTCATGAATACTTCTCCCTAATGCATTCAGTTTAGTGTACAGTGGCGCCACCTATCGGTGAACAATGTGAATTGCAAGTTTTTAAATTTTTGTATCAATAATAGACAACTTATATTTTTAAAAGCAATATGTTGATTTTCATATTAATATTGATTTTATAGAACAGTTCTATAAACAATACACGTCTTTTAAATATTAAATGATTATTCAAATATTTTTTTTATCATCTTTTTTCCATAAAACAAGAAAATGCTTAATGCTACAAAAATGCAATTACAAGGTGAGACTTTATATAAGAAGGGTAACCCAGCTGTTCTCCAGTTTAACAATCAGGTATCACACACATTATATAAGCAGATTAGGCCCGATGTTGCTTGCGCTTTTCACAGTGCAGGCATACAAGCACGTGCACTATGGTTAAAAAGGACCACATTAAGGACTTATGTGGCTCCAACAGAGCTAGGAAACTTGAGAAGTGTGCGTCATTTGAATTTTTTTCATCTCAGCTTACAGAAAACAAAGCAGTTGCAGGGCGGCAAAAAAAAGAAGTGTCATTTGCACAAAATGGTTTTGTAAGAGCTTCAATGTTATTTCATAACTGTGACTACCCTAAGACATTTGTGTTCGTTTTTCAACGTTATCTAATAAGCAGACTTACAGTAAAATAACTGCTTGGTCCATAGTTTGACTTTGTTCTGAATGGACTTACTAGGTAGACCTATGCCAATCATAACTCACTGAAGTCAACATAAATCAAAATTACCCCCATTCACTTTCTTAATGCACCGTCCTGGTAATTGTGCACAATTGTTTGATGAAGGCCTTGACAATGGCTGAATAGTTAGGCCTACATGTTTTTTAATCAATAAAGTTGGATTTTTTAAAGAGTGAGTGTTGCACCTTTTTCCAATTTACATGAATTTTTGATTTTTGGTTGCATCTCCTCTTTTGTTGGTAGAGCATCCCTTTTTAACATTTTTTGTATAACTGTGCACTCACCAATTAATGTTATTGCAAAGAAAAAAACTGTGTTTCATAACTTGTAATCAAAATCTAATAGGCTAACTTTCTCTGCCTCTGAAACAACTTTCCTTTTCAGATAACATCACCTAAGCCACGCAGTCTACAGGAAAACGTTAACAAACAGGAATCTCAAATTGTTTTAGGCTTATGTTTTGGAAAATGCATCCTTTTAAAAACTAATAGTTAACACAGTACTATAATGCAAGCATTAATAATTTTAAGAAGGGTTACCGGTGGAATATGGCGAGATTCTCTTGAGGGTAAACTTGACCTTTAGCCTCCCTGCCCTGGTCAAAACGTCTTCTCATAAGTAGCTGTTGGCAGGGTTTCAGGAGAAAAGTAGTATTTCAAAAACGGAATGCAAACTTTCAAACCAAATTTTATGACCAAATCAATTCTAGATGGATCAAATACAGTCCCAACCTTTGTCTCTGTGAATGCTGTTCAAAATGTAATTAGTCTAGCTGTTAATGTATGCTAATGAATGTAACCATCTCTTTAAAAACGTACTCACATTACACAGAAAATTAGGTAGGCCTGCCTTTCAAAAAATGTCTGCTGTGGCAGTACCATTTCATATTGTTATGGCCATATGTTTAAAAAACACCATCCATTTGGCAAACGATACGTTTTTCCAGGTTTTCGGAAAGCATTTCCACTTCTATCGTCTTACTGTTGGCTGTTCCAAAGTATCGCATTAATGTTTACCCCGCGAGAACGCGTTGCATACGATACAGTGTGCAAGCGATCTGTCCGAATAATTCAACTTGAATCGCGAACCGAGTCAGATAGTTTTACCAACTCTTTAGTTAACTTTGGGCGCCACACGCTGGAGGGGGCCCTAATGAACGCCTCAACGTCTCCGTTAAGACATACAGGTGCATCTCAATAAATTAGAATATCATGAAAAAGTTTTTTTTTTTTTTTTTTTTTTTCTGTAATTTAATTCAAAAAGTAAAACTTAAATATATTCTAGATTTATAAGACATAAAGTAAAATATTTCCAGACTTTTTTGTTTTCTTTTTGATGATTACAGCTTGCTGCTCATCAAAATCAAAAAATCAGTATCTCAAATTATTAGAATATTTAATTTCAAGTTCTATTAAATTACCATTCTCAGGGTATAAATACTGGGTTTAGGTTAGTAATCCCAACAGCAGTCATGGGGAAGTCTGCTGACTTGACAGTTGTCCAGAAGACAATCATCAAGACCCTCTACAATGAGGGTAAGCCACAGAGGGTCATTGCTGAAAGAGCTGGCTGTTCGCAGAGTGCTGTGCCAAAGCATATTCATGGAAAGTTGACTGGAAGGAAAAAGTGTGGTAGGAAAAGGTGTACAAGTGAAAGGAATGACCGCAGCCTTGAGAAGATTGTCAGGCGAAGCCGATTTAAGAACTTAGGAGAGCTTCAAAAGGAGTGGACTGGAGCTGGAGTCAGTGCATCAAGAGCCACTGCACACAGACGTCTTCAGGAAATGGGCTACAACTGTCACATTCATACAAAGCCACTTCTGAACCAAAGACAACATCAGAAGCATCTTACCTGGGCTAAGGAGAAAAAGAACTGGACTGTTGCTCAGTGGTCCAAAGTCCTCTTTTCAGATGAAAGTAAATTTTGCATTTCATTTGGAAATCAAGGTCCCAGAGTCTGGAGGAAGAGTGGAGAGGCACAGGAAACATGTTGCTTGAAGTCCAGTGTGAAGTTTCCACAGTCAGTGATGATTTGGGCTGCCATGTCATCTGCTGGTGTTGGTCCACTGTGTTTTCTGAAGTCCACAAGTCAACGCAGCCCTCTACCAGGAAATTTTAGAGCACTTCATGCTTCCTCTGCTGACAAGTTTTATGGAGATGCTGATTTCATTTTCCAGCAGGATTTTGGCAGTGTGGGCAGGTGCCAAGGTACCAAAAGCTGGTTCAATGACCATGGTGTTACTGTGCTTGATTGGCCAGCAAACTCGCCTGACCTGAACCCCATAGAGAATCGTCTCAGGTTACGTATGTAACCATGGTTCCCTGAGAACAGGGAACGAGACACTGCGTTTGAACGCATATGGGGAATGCCATCACGTGAACCTGTGTCTGAAAACAATTATCGAACCTCACCAATCCTATTGGCCGGCGACAGCCTATGACGTCATCATAGACGCGACCCAGAAGTATAAAAGGAGCGCCTAGAGAAGCAGTCAGTACCTTATCGTCTGAAGGGGCTGTTCAGCAGGCAGCCCCGATGCATGGCAGGTAACGCAGTGTCTCGTTCTCAGGGAACCATGGTTACATACGTAACCTGAGATGTTCCCTTTCGAAAGGGAACTCTACACTGCATTTGAACGCATATGGGGAACGATATACCCACGCCGCCATGATGAGGGTAGTGCATGCCAAAGATGGCTAGACAAACGTCAGAACTAGCAATTTCAACTGAAACGTCCAGACCACTCCCCCTACAGGTCTTACATAGGCTGTCAGTGACAGCATTCCCTATGGCCAACAGCCCAAGCTATAAGCCTCAAAGAGGCCTTCCACAGAAGGCCTACCAAGGCCGCTCAAAGGCTTCTGGGACCAAACTTCTTTTCAGAGAAAAGAGGATACCTTTAAGGGAATGTGGCCAGGGGGCCCGAAGGAACCCTAGCCAGTCACTTGTCAGGGGAAAGTACTCGACCCTGATTGCCACCAGGGAGGCCGACCTGGTCTCACTGAAACTTAGTCTTGGCCAACGACCTGTCTGAACACAGAGTCTCAATACACATTCTTCAGAGAAGATATCCAGTAAGAGTGACTGCAAGAGGCAGTAACCAACTCAGACCAGAACGTAGAGACGGGCATCTTGGAGAGCAAGACTCAGCTTAGAGCTTTTTACCCTTACCAACGAGGGGAGTAACACTCTGCTCAGTCCTAGATTATTTGCACTGAGGAGGCTGTGCACTCTAGAGGGACCCAACAAGGGGAGTACAGCCAGCCTAGGGGCTGATCTTAAATAGGGAGGCCTCAGAGAGGCTTTCAACCACTGACCAGCTTAGGGAGCTAAGTACTATACAGGACAACCCTCAACGAGGGGAGTACAGAGCTCAACCTAACAGATAAACTGTACTGTAGGCACAAAATCATGGAGGCCCAAGAAGGGGCCTACAACATGACATAAATTCTACATCGTGTAGAAATACATCACCGTAGCCTTGCTAAAGGCCAACATGTGAAGCTACATGCTAAATCTGCTAGAGAACACCCTATATGGGGGTGGGGAAGCTTAAAGGGCGGCCTGTGAAGGCCACACACCTAAAACAGCTTGCTTGCTGAGAAGCAAAAACTCACGAATATGAAACTCGTTCAAATGAAACCGAGTTAAACCAGCAGATAAGGCTGTAGAGTGCCACATAACAGTCCACCTAACACAATCCAACGAGCAGTGTACTCAGTAAAACACATTTTACTCTTTAAAGCAAGAGAAGTACAACATACGCCATCGTGCCCTACAGGAGGCCCCAACAAAGGGCCTACGACTTCCAGACACGTAGCGTCAGCTCATAGCAGTCTTCTAAGCTCTAAGGGAGCCAAATATGATAACCAAACTTCTCCAGTGAGGTTAACTAGTTAACTCAACCTGAGCCACCCTAGCACCCGGCAATGTACTCAGTAAAACACCTTTTACTCTTTAAGCAAGAGGAGTACAAACCTACGCCATCATGTTCTAGAAGGAGGCCCAAAAGGGGCCTACAACTCAGAAGGACATGTGGCGTCAGCTCTAGTGGCAGTATCTAAGCTTCTAAGGGAGCCATATATAGAACCAAACTATCCAGTGAGGTTAACTATCAGCTCAACCTGAGCTTGATTCTTAAAACACATTCCAACAGGCAATGTACTCAGAAAAAACACTTAAACTCTTAAAGCAAGAGGAGTACAAAAAACTCCGCCAACATGCTCCGAAAGAGACCCAGACCGGGCCTACCACTCCAGAAGACACGGGCGTCGGCCAGTGACAGTGTTAATATAAAACCAACTAACCTGCGCCATCATGATCCTAGAGGAGGCCAGAGCGGGGCCTACGACTGCAGAAACATGTGCTGTCAGCTCGTGGCATTATCTAAGCTCCAAGGGAGCAAAACCTGAGAACCAAACAATCAAGTGAGGTTACCTAGCTTAACTCAACCTGAGCTTAAATCTACACATTCCAACAGGCAATGTACTCAGTAAAAACACTCTTAACCCTGAAGTAGTGGAGTACAAAGGATATATGCTGCCATGCTCTGAAGGAGGCCCAAAGCGGCCTACTACTTCAAAAAACACGGGCATAAACCTGTAGCAGTGCTAATTCTAAGTGAGCAGAACTGTAAACTGAACATCTACCAACAAAACTTGTGCAAACAAAACTGTGCTCAGAAGGAGGCTAATCTGAGCCTTCAACTCTAAATATGCAAAAAAAAACTCTTGTGGCAGTGTTCAAACTCTAAGGGAGCTATAAAAGAACCAAACTGAATAGTGAGGTTCCCAAACAAACTCAACCTGAGCTATGCATTCCAGCAGGCCATGTACTCAGTAAAAGCACCTTTTACTCTTAAAGCAAGGGGAGTACAAAATAGTCACCATGCTCACTTTTCATTCATATCATCCTGAAACTCAAGGATGGATGCTTTTCACCAACCAGAGGTAATTTCATCTGTACTGAACCCTAGGGAACGGGAGCTAGATGAGCTAACATCGTTACACTCAAGCTTGAATGTTAATTCAAGGGGTTCAGGGGAAAGTATGAATGAAATTTCTAGAAAAGTGGGGCCTACACAACACTAGCATTCTCTTATCTACATAGTGATAAGGGGCCTACCACCTGAGACAGCGGCACCAGGGAGACTTAACAATAGCCCGCTACCTTAGCTGCTATCTATCCTGCACCTGCACCAAAGGGGTAAAGGGCCTTTGCCTGACAACTCTAATAAGAGGAGGCCAGAATTAGGAAAAAACTATACAACCTGACAAGGGAAGTAATAAAAAGGGGTGAAATGCTTCAGTATATCACCTGAACCCTAGTTCTAGCCTAGGCCAGCTATAGCTGTGGGCCTATAGGGCTGCACAGCCAAACAATGTCAGGCAGCCCAGAGGGCCGACGCTAAACATAGATCTGAAGTAGAGTGCTAACTCAAATACAACTCTAGCTATGACCAGAGGAGAAGCTACTCTACCAATGGTGGCTAAAAAAGGCGGCCATTTTGTATGCCAAAGTCAAGTCAAGTCACATTTATTTATATAGCGCTTTTTACAATGCAGATTGTGTCAAAGCAGCTTTACATTGATAACTGGTATATAATTTTGGCTGCACAGCAGCTCTTAAAGAATAGCGTCAATGCCGGCAGATCAAAGCACTGTTGAATATCAAATGTCAAGTCAAATGTCAAGTGTCCCCAACTAAGCAAGCCAAAGGCGACAGTGGCAAGGAACCCAAACTCCAACAGGTGACATCAGATGGCAAACAGGTGGCAAATAGACTTCTGTGTTAAAATGGAGAAAAAAACCTTGGGAGAAACCAGGCTTAGTCGGGGGGCCAGTTCTCCTCTGGCGAACAGTGCTTTGTTACGATTCAGGTTGCTATCATATGTCCGATAGGATTGCAACATTCAAAGTATTTATTCCAGTTCAATCCAGTTGAGGATCATATTCATCACACCGGTATGGACGGTTTGTTGAGGAGCTGTGCCACTGGCTGTCGTGTCGATGAGGCCTTCACAATGGATGATCTAGTTGACTCAATCTCTGCTGATACTTCAGGGCTGCGTTGTGGTCGTGTCAAGGCGCCGGTCCTTGGTCTCACCTGGATACGGCCCGGATCTGGTTGACTACGGTAAACCTCGGGATAAACAGAAAGACTAATATTAGCGTAGATGCCATTCTTCTTCTGATGTAACGAGTACATCTGGTGTTATAGGAAGTGTTCCGGTTCCGCTGACCTAATTTATGCAGCCTAATAATCCTTTAACGGATTTGAAAATATAAATTGATAATGTGTTATGTGTATGCCAGGTTAAAGAGATGTGTTTTTAGTCTAGATTTAAACTGACAGAGCGTGTCTGCTTCCCGAACAATGCTAGGAAGATTGTTCCAGAGTTTAGGTGCCAAATAGGAGAAGGATCTACCGCCTGCGGTTGATTTTGATATTCTAGGTATTATCAGCTGGCCTGAATTCTGAGATCGCAATAGACGTGAAGGACTATAATGCTTTAAGAGCTCGCTCAGGTTCTGGGGAGCTAAACCATTTAGTGCTTTGTAAGTAATTAGCAAGATTTCAAAATCTATACGATGTTTAACAGGAAGCCAATGCAGTGTTGACAGAACTGGGCTAATATGGTCATACTTCCTAGTTCTAGTAAGAACTCTAGCTGCTGCATTTTGGACGAGCTGTAGTTTATTTATCAGGCGAGCGGAACAACCACCCAGTAGAGCGTTACAGTAATCTAGCCTTGAGGTCATGAACGCATGAACTAACTGTTCTGCATTTTTCATTGAGAGCATATGTCGTAGTTTAGATATATTTTTAAGATGGAAGAATGCGGTTTTACAGAGGCTAGTAACATGGCCTTCAAATGAAAGATTGGTATCAAAGAGCACACCCAGGTTCCTAACTGACGACGAAGACTTAACAGAGCAGCCATAAAATGTTAGACAGTATTCTGTCTAACACTTGATCCAGAATAAATCATTCTAGCCAACCTACTGGAACTTCAGAGCCCTGAATTACCCCTACCCCTATGCTCAGGAAAAACTATACAGGAAAACTTAAGGTCAACATATTTTATAACATAATTATAGACCAAGCTCACCTTCCTGCGGCTCGCAGATCGAAGACTCCTCATCATGGAAGAGATGGAATCTAAGGATCTTTTAAGCCTAAAAGAGCCTCTTCACTATCAAGCCAGAAGGCGAGCCATCAGAAAAATTCATCATGGGCCCAGCCCTCAGCCTGACTGTAAGAAGCGCCTGAGC
Organism: Hypophthalmichthys nobilis; assembly: GCA_037950665.1. NCBI lineage: Eukaryota > Metazoa > Chordata > Actinopteri > Cypriniformes > Xenocyprididae > Hypophthalmichthys > Hypophthalmichthys nobilis. The sequence goes on along the minus strand of CM075482.1, from coordinate 8,900,157 downwards.
GCGTATTCAAAAATATTCCATTGACTCAGGAGGTGGAAGAAGAAGAGGAGAGGGTAGAAGTGAACTACCCATCTGTGATCGATCACCTCCCTTAGATCCTGCTTCTTCTTCTAGAGTCCCGCCTTCTCTGGGACCTGCTCCGAGGAGGAGGAGGTGCCCGAGAGGCTACACTGGACTTCTGGCCCTGTCTCCGATCCTCGAATCGGGACGGGCCAGGACCTCCTGCCTGTCTGGGCCCAGGATCAGATCTGAGCGGTATGCAAGTTTTAAACGCCGCCGTGCGCGCCTTCACCTCTCTGAACCTTCCCACCACTGCCTCGACGGAGGTACCGAAAAGTTCAGAGGGTGAAACCGGTGCATCGAGAAGAAAGCCCTTTTCTTTCTCCTCGAAGTCATCCAGGTTCAGCCACAGGTGTCTCTCTCCATGGCCACCATTGCTGCCATCGATCTACCAATCGAGGCAGCGGTTTGCTTGGTGGCCCGGAGAGCCAGATCCGTGGTGCGGCGCAGCTCTTCTACCGCCTCAGGGGACAGACCTTGCCCCTGATCCAGATCCTTCAGCAAATCAACCTGGTAGGCCTGTAACACTGCCATAGTGTGTAAGGCTGCACCAGCATGACCCGCTGCCGCGTACGCCCTGCCATTCAAGCAAGAAGTCACTATAAGGGGCTTTGAAGGCAGGACCGGAGCTTTCAGCGTCGAGCTGAGTATGGGTTCTTCCATGCCTTCTCGATCTCAACATGTAGATCAGGAAGGAATGGAAGGCTCACGGGGGCTGCTGTGTTATGGCCAGAAAGGAACCGCTCGTCAAGCCATCTGCGCTCAGTCCCTTTCTTAACACGCTCCCAAGGCAGCTGCAGCCTGCCAGAAGCGCGCTCCATAACTTTGAGCAGCTCCACATACGCAGGGCAGGGAGGAAAGAAGAGCACTCGCTGCTGGATCTGATGATGTCAGCGAGAAGACATCATCATCATCCAGCAACTCACCCTCGTCAGCCACTGAGGGTTGAGAGAGATTTACACCTCTCCTAAATTCCTCAGCGAGTTCCACCTGCGAGCCCCATGATTTCAGCTGCTGCTCTGCCTCAGCACGAGTGGGGCCAGAACCACCAGGCACAAATGCCAGCTCCTCTTCCCTCGAGAAGAGGGCCAGACAAGAGCAGAGCGTCTTAATAGGTAGACGCTCACAATTCACACAGACAGCGCCCTCGAGCACTGTCCGCGCGTTCTTTTCCCCCAGACAGAAAACGCACAGATTGTGTGTGTCACCGGGTGTCAGAAATCTGGGACACGGATCCACACACTTCCTGAAACGTTTGTCAGACATAGTAAAGTTTCTTACCGGATTCGAAGTAATCGCAATCAGACAAAACAGTACCTGAAGATGAAAAGATGTTGACTGCTTCTCTAGGCGCTTCTTTTATACTTCCGGGTCGCGTCTGTGATGACGTCATAGGCTGTCGCCGGCCAATAGGATTGGTGAGGTTCGATAATTGTTTTCAGACACCAGTTCACGTGATGGCGTTCCCCATATGCGTTCAAACGCAGTGTAGAGTTCCCTTTCGAAAGGGAACTATGGGGTATTGTCAAGAGGAAGATGAGAGACACCAGACCCAACAATGCAGATGACCTGAAGGCCGCTATCAAAGCAACCTGGGCTTCCATTACACCTGAGCAGTGCCACAGGCTGATTGCCTCCATGCCACGCCACATTGATGCAGTAATTCATGCAAAAGGAGGCCCAACCAAGTATTGAGTGCATAAAAATGAACATACTTTTCAGAAGCCTGACATTTCTGTTTAAAATATCCTTTTTTTATTGATCTTATGAAGTATTCTAATTTATTGAGATAGTGAATTGGTGGGTTTTTGTTAAATCATCACAATTAAAAGAACCAAAGACTTAAAGTACTTCAGTCTGTGTGCATTGAATTTATTTAATACACAAGTTCCACAATTTGAGTTAAATTACTGAAATAAATGAACTTTTCCACGACATTCTAATTTATTGAGATGCACCTGTACATGTTAGCATAAATGGACCATATCCTAACTAGCTGAATGGGAAAAATATCATTTTCAAAATGTTATTAGAACGACAGCGATCAGAAATCCAAATATTTAGTGTAGCCTATAGGCTATATTGGGTTGGTTGCGACCAAATAAAAAAATAATAATAATTACAAAAATAAAAAAAAGCGTTCCATTCAGACATGGAAATAAAATTTAAAGGTCAGTATTATTACTAACAGCTATATCATATGAAGTATTTTAAATACTCATATTATTCAAATGAAATGCACCAATCACCATCTTCCATATCCCATTGAATAGCTTAGGTCTAGGCCTATAGCCTAGTCAAAAAAAGTTTAAAACATAGTGGGAATGTCATTATAGCTTTTGTTTTGTTCACATAATTATAGGGCAAAGTTTACTAAATTCATAGTTGTGTAACAAAAAGGTATTAATATGTTGTAATTGTTTTCATTCATTTAATTTAGGCCTACTTAGAATGGTAAACTGGAAAATCAATAGGTTTAAATTTGGATACTGTGAACAATCTGTGAAATTTTCATTGCAAACTAACTTAAATAGCCACACTAAATCACTGCACATTAGTGTCGTTATTTTGACAACCAATATGGAAGTGTGACTGCAGTGTGAACAGAAAAAAAAAAATCACGTAGCCTACATAAGTTGGTGAATAATTTAAATGTTTATTAAGAGGCAACTTATTTATATAATTTAAAAAAGTATTAAATAAAAGCCTAGGAACATTGGGTCTCATTCACTAAGCATGCATATGCAAGAATTTGAGCATGAAATCTGCATACAAACGTTTTCACCAACAAATCGTGGTTCATGATAACTTTCCTTTTAAAATTTATCCTAAATTATGCAAAAATGTAAGAACAACTGAAACCACTCGTATGCAAAAATCACACACACTCGGTGGCCTTATAAGCATGTTAAGATGAAATTTTAAACATATACATTTAAATAGTAAAAATAGTAAAAAAAAACGGTGCATTGTAGTTCAAGCTGAGTTAGCTCTGTATAAAGACGCAGATATGAGAGTGTACAGCTAACTAATCAGAGGTCTGTAATGTCTGTATAAAAGTTGTTTACTGTGTTTACATGCTCTCAGGCGAAAATGAGTCTTTAGAGAGCGTCATGTTTGCTGAGAGTGACGAAAGACAAAAAGGTGTGCGGAATACCCTTATATGGACATCGCTTGGGTTTGTTTTATGTAAATTACTTACCTCGGGCACGCGGACACTCATTTAGGCTACTCCACATTCATCAAGATTAGAATGAGGTTAAGAACAAATTCATGTGCATATGCACATGTTGTGAATTAGGGTAAAGTTTTCATGAGAAGATCAAACGTGCATATAAATGTTCAATGTTTAAAAGTTTTGAGTGTTGTGAGGGAGAGAAGAGGGGCTCCAAAAGGGATCTCATAAAGGGCCCCAAAATGGTCAGAAACTATCGTCAGAAACAATAACCTATGCTATCGAAGCATATAACTCGAAGATATAATCTCACAATTCTGACTTTTTTCTCAGAATTGTGTTTATGAATTGCAAGATATAAACACAATTGCGAGTTATAAATTCAGAATTGCGTGATATAAAGTCGAATTTGCGTATTATAAAGTCAGAATTGCGTGATATAAAGTAACAATTGCAAGTTATAAAGCCAGAATTGTGAGATAAAAAGTCGCAATTACTTTTTTAATTTTTTATTTAGTGCCAGAAAAAAGCTTCAACTATGGAAGCTTGTTTCCACCACAGAATAAAACAATTTAAAAGATAATTGCGACTTTATATCTCACAATTCTTTTTTTTCTCACAATTGCAAGTAATAAAGTCAGAATTGCGGGATTTAAACTTACAATTGCGATAAATAAAGTCAGAATTGCAAGATATAAACTCACAGTTCTGAATTTTTTCTCACAATTGCGAGTTATAAAGTCCAATTCTGAGGGGGAAAAAGACTGACTTTTTTTTCTCAGAATTGCAAGTTTATATCTTACAATTCTGACTTTGTAACACACAATTGCGACATTATTTCACACAATTCTGACTTAATAACTCGCAATTGCGAGTTTATATCAAGCAATTCTGACGATATAACTCGCAATTGTGAGTTTATATCTCGCAATTCTGATTTTATAACACAATTGTGACTTTGTATCACACAATTCTGAGAAAAAAAGCCAGAATTGTGAGATGAAAAGCCACAATTACCTTTTTTATTTTTTATTCAATGGCAGAAACAAGCTTCCATAAAAAACGGCATTTTAAGTCTTGTCAATCTAAACATTCAAGCGCAGAGAACTCAATACAGTAGGTTACTGGCGCACTTTTTTCTGTGCACCCAAAGCACGCACACACTCTTTCCTGAGAATGGATAAAAACACAATATTGTCAAAATATCCTTCTTGGTGAGTATCCTTGTAAACACTGTCGGGTGGTCTTAAGTGAACTTAAAAGGCAATTGGATGTAATGTATCCGTGCATTATGTCTTAAAGTGACAGCAGCCTATACAGCCTGCTGCTGTCTGTGTTCGTTATGTTAATCAAACAACACAAAACGTCTTTCACTGCTCTTGACTGAATAACTTAGCGCCGATACTGATTTTGCATAACCCTCAGCAAATGTGCAGTTGCGCATATGCCTATTCAGTAATAAGGGTAAGATGGTGAAAGATGCCCCTCTTAAGAACAATGTGGATTCACTTTTAAATTGTAACATATTTAGATATAAGTTTAGCATGTGCAGGATGATGACGCATTAGCCAATGAGTTATTATAGGAAATAAATAGAAACATTTGTCATTAAATGTAAAATACTAAATAAACTATTGTATTTAAAATTTTATTGTGACAATTTAGCTGATACTAATTAAATAACCAATTACAGACAAAGCAGAATACTAGTAAAAGAGATTCATCTGAAAGGTAAAATTATTCTATTACTTATATTCAGGCATATGAATATTTACTTATTTACTTGCCCATATTTTAATTGAAGATATGTCATAATAGCAACAGGCTTTATTGAGGGAGTGGGATATGATTCTGTGGGCTATAACGGCTATGTTAATTGCAAATTTAGAAGAATTTTATTAGTGATTGACAGTTCTTTAACAAACATAGTTAGCATTTCTGGTGTACAGCATTCTCACTTTTTCACTTTTCCTCATCTTGATGACTACTTTAAAAAGTGTTTTACAATTTTTTTATTCTTTATTTTTTTTACTGAGGTGAGAAGTGTGTGATGGTTCAGTTCAGAAGGATTGGGCTCCAGAGAGAATTCTAGAAAAGTTCCCATATATCAGTAATTCACTAAATATTGTCTGTACAGTGTTAGCAGAGGAGCATAGGTATAGAGCATTAGCATGTACTGTATACAGAACGTTGTTGACATGATTGACAGTTTCCTGTCGTGAGAAGAAAGTAAAGCGAAGAGAGTGAGAAAGTGAACGAAATAAAGAAAGACAATGTAGTGTGACTGAGAGAAAGCAGATGGATAGATGTTAGTGTTAAAGCTGTGGTCTCACCTGAAGGCTGCAGGATACAGCCTCTCTCTAAACCCTCTAAACCTCAATAACATCATACTTGTTTGTCTCGTGCTTTGGAAAAAATGTTTTCAACACCACAAAGAAAAACACACAACCACATTTTCTAAAAATTGCAATAAATATAGTAAATTGGACTTATTAATACATAAACTGTAACAACCTTAGTAAAAAATAAAATGTATAATTTTTTTTTTGGTAACACTTAACAATAAGGTTTAATTTATTACCATTAGTTTACTAAATTAGCTAATATGAACTAAGAATGAACGATACTTCTACAGCATTTATTAATCTTAGTTAATATTAATCTCAACAATTACTAATATATTTTTAAGATTCAAAGTTGTATCTGTTAACATTAGTTAATGCACTATGAACTAACATGAACATGAACATTTTTAACTAACATTAAGAAAGGTTAATATATTGCTTTAAAATATATTGTTTATTGTTAATTTATGTTAGTTTATGAATTAACTGTTGTTACCAAATGAGACCTTATTGTAAAGTTACCTCTTTTTTTAAAAAAAATATTATATTAAGCTTTATGATTACTGACCTGTATAATTGTGTATTTTTTATACGGTTGTGTGAGCCAAATATGTGACGAGCCAAATTTGCATGCCACATCTTGGACACCTCATTGTGCACCTCAAGAAAGAACTCAGGGAAAAAAAACAGACTTGGCAAATGCCACTGGGGAGGGTTGATCCACTGCTTTTTACTCCGCAACCCCGTCAGGATGGTAGGGAGGAAGGGAGGCTGACTGGAGGTAGACATTTTGTTGAACAAGAGGGTTATCCTTCTGCGGAGAGTCCTAACGAGGTCGAGGTGTTAACTTCCGTGGACCACCTGGAAGTCTCTGTGAGATGGTTGCAGTTCCATCTTTTTAAAAATGTTTGTACCACTTTTGCTACAGTATTCTGACTGATAAGTAAAGCTTTGCTGATTTTCTTGTAGCCTTCACCTTTCTGGTGTAAAGAAATTATTTTCGTTCTCAGGTCTTGTGACATTTCTCTTCCATGTGGTGCCATTGCTGACAGCAGGAAATGGGAAGGGGTTTTAAAGGGGTGATGAACTGAGAAATCAAATTTTCCTTGAGCTTTTGACATATAAGAGGTCATCATACTATAAGAATATCCTGTAAGTTTCAGAACTGAAAACTTCCTTGTTAGTCCAATAAAAGCTTTTACTGACACCAGGCCCAGCAAACAACAGGTTTTTCAAAGTGGGGATCTATGACATCAAAGGGCAGCAAGCACCACCTCTGCAGAAGAAGATCAACGCCTACTTCATCACTGCCTGTTTAGCCCCGCCCACCGATTCGTGCATGACATGTAACAAAATAGGTAGCCTAAGTAACATAGGCCTACGTGGTACTAAACCGGATCGAGCTACCCAGCAATAAACATGCCGTTGAGGATTACAAAATATTGTGCAGTGCCTGGACTTGACAGTAATGCAACAACATGTAAGTAACTGTGTTAATTCTAATACCTGATCTGATATGTAATGATTCATGTACTGTCAGATGTTCTTTGTCTATGTGTCAGTAAATCAAACCCGTGACTAAACATCAACTTTCATTGTTTCTCTTAGTAGGATGAAAATAATCTGTTATTTAACGGTGATTAAATTATATAAAGAAAGTGATCAAAGAAAGCTCCCTTTACAATCATTGAAGCAGCGCGCGCTGAAGCTGTCGATCAAACAGCACGAGTTTATCAGTGACTGACACATGCAAAACTACCGTTTTATTCAACGAATCTCTTAGTTATATCACGTTTGCACTGTCAGTGAAGATGAAAGCATTCGTTAGTGTGCAGAAATTGAGTTGCAATGACGAGATCACTGCTTTCATGTGCTCAACATGTCTGTGATTGGCTACAATGTTCATCTCTGCAACCTTTCATGCCACAATCTAAATATAGTGCCATAGATCTAAATGTAATGAAACACTTTTCACGATTAGTTAACCTTGAGAGCTGTAATAATAAAAACACGCTAAAAGAGAGAGTAATTTCAAATGGAAAGATGTCAGCCAATCACAGCAGTTGGCGTTTACACTGAAGTCTCACAGCAGACACGCCCCTAAAAACATAGCGTTCAAACCAGAGGGCTAAAATCAGGGTAGGAAAAATGCCTTTTATTTCTAAATTATGACCATTTTTGATGTAAAAAGCATACTAACATTATAAGTGCACCCCAGGATACATTATAAAACAATAAAACAACGCAGTTCATGACCCCTTTAACACCCTTTTATAGTCAACTGTCTGCTGGACACCTGTGTAATGAATAATTAGACTCACCTGTGGTTGAATTCTTGTTAAATTAGACACTTGTAGTCTAAAATTTAGCTTTGCTCCAGAGACTTTCAGTGGGGTGTACTCATTTTTGCATCACCCTAATTTGAGTAAAACTGAAAATTTTGTTCTCTAAGTTATATTATTATTTCATGTCATAAGCTAAACAGATGTTATATGAAACTTAGTCTTGTCAACATTTTTGAAATTGTTTTTGTGTTCATTGAGATATTGTTTAAAATGTTACTTTTCAAAGGGGGTGTACTCATTTACGCTGAGCACTGTATATAGGGTGCATTCCCACCTCCTCTTCACATGTCTGAGCAGCCAAATAGTCATAGAATGTGATTTTTCTTCTTCTGTCCTTCTATTTTCCTGGTCTTGATTCCTTTAGGAAAAATCTCGGATCTAAATTGTTCCAGCAGATGAGCGAAAGAGTGTCAAAATGCTGTGCAAGGACTGGCGAGCCACCCATCATATGCCTGAGCCTTAAAAGGAAGTGTATTATACTAAAATGTCAAGAGTATTTGGAATATATATTTATACATCACTGAACACTTGCCTCAGTAGAGAACAAGAACTGTATTCTATTCCGGAGCCACGCCAACTTCCAAAGGACTACATTGCTCTGTAAACCAAACAGAGTGCTGAAACACAACGGAGTAGAAAAAAAAAATCATATCATATCTTCCGTCTTATTGGACACTTTGTATGCATAACATAAGAACATTCAAATTGAATGAGCATTTAGTTGACATAAACAAGGTCATCTTACCTGTGAATCCTTTCATTGTTTTTGTTTTTTTAATTTTCTTCATTCTAAAAGGGATTCTATAAAAGAGGTTATCCAAAGCTTGGGTAACAAGTGTCACATTTGGTACTGCAAAAGTGACGCAAGGTAAAGAAAAAAGTATAACTAGAGAAGATTAGTTTTAGTTTAAACTAAATGAGTAAGTGATCTAATTAACCTAAATTAATCTAATAAATGAATTAATAAAGCTAATTTGGCTCCAGGGCAAATAAAAAATAGGCTTTAAAATAGTAATAAATGGACAATTATTTGACTGGAAGAGAAAATATTATTAATAGTAATAATAGCATTCAAAAATAAGTGAATAGAAATGAATATATAGTATCTTACCTCAAAAAGCAACTAAACTCAAGAGGTCCATTATAAAGAATTCATTTTCGTGAAATGTTTATTTGAAACTACTGTCATGAGTTTTCTTTCTTTTCCTTTTGTTTTTTATTTGCAAGGGGGAAAAAATAGAAACTTCTCATTTGTTTAACTTGTTTCATGTAGTCATTTTCTCTTTCACTGTTGAAGCCATTGTCTCTTGAGTGAAGGTGGACTTTTGGTATGCGTGTTACAATGGCCTTTTCCTGGAGTTGCATAACTCTGCATTACTGCTGTGGCAGCTGATATATCAGTGCAATATACTCTGCACGCATGGTCTCATTCTGCATCTAATACCATCTGAAACTGCTGTGTCACTTTTGCTTTACCATAACCCACAGTGCATGCCAACCAGACAGTTTTTTTCATTATTCAACGTTTTCCACACCAGACATCATAACAGTCATAGTGAAAACATGGCAGTGCACAGAAGCCACATTCACAAACTTTTCTCTTACCACAGAAAATACGTTACACTCAGATAAAAAACACCATGTGGCTTTTACTTGGGGTTGAACAAAAACAAGACCCAGTGGCCTGATAGTCATATATGATAATTTGTTTATGAATAAGATCGTTGATACCAGAAAATATAATTTGCAAAATTTGTATGGGAAATATTGTTGAAATATGTATTTAAAACCAGGGCCAGGATATTCATAAAAAATATTCTTTTGTGTTCCACAGAAAAAAAGAAAATCATACGGTTTGGAACGACATGAAGGAAAGTAAATTATGACAATTTTAATTTCTGGGTGAACTATACTTTTAAAACATGAAACACTTTTATTTTTTATATTTCCTGTAAGTGATTCCGGATTTATCACAATAAATTATGTTCAGCATTAAGCAAGATTTTTAGCAAGCTTTCCATCAGATTCTATCAGCAAGCTGTATTTGTGCCATTTATTTCTTGATATTTTCTTGCGGTTGTGTCTTGTGGTACACCGTCTGTTTGTACAGGCATAAATTAACCAACGTCAGTGCTCCTGATCTGGTGCAAAGCATACTATTTCCCCTTACAACTGAATGAGTTAACCACAATAGTGACCAACCACTTATTGTCCATTCCTGGGCACACAAGGTCTTTTGTACGTCCTGTTAGACATATGTGGGTGTTTCTTCAACATTAGGCAATTCATTCGGTGATACAGGGGCTGATTTTTTATTAAAACTACCAGATTTCAATTATATTAATACTGTCTTGGAAGTTTTTATCATGCATGCCTTCATCACTTATTTTTGCTATACTTCTGCTACTTAAACTAAAACTAAATATATTTTTAAATATATGTATATATATTTTCTAAATATATAAACAAAGACTGAAATAATCAAACAGTTCCGATATTTGAATGTTTTTGTACATTTTTGATTGTCCCACAGTTCTTCTACAACCAGCAATTTAAGTCAACAATTTAAACTAGTGCATGTAAAAAATAAATAAAAATTTTAAAAGAGTTTGTTTTCAAAAGGTTCATGGGACCAAAGTTGACCTTATAGTTGATATGAGTAAATAGAGATTTTATAAAAAAAAAAAAATTAAAAAAAAAAAAAGAAAGAAAGAAAAGAAAATCAGAACTCATGTCATTATCCCATTTTTTTAATACAAAATGAAATCAATTACACTCAACAAATTCTACAAATTCTCAAAATATATGTACACTGTACAATAGTAATTTGCAACATTTTTTGCTAGAAAAGTATGAAAAGCATGATAGTATACCTCTAGGACACATTATACTGCTCTAACTGGAATCATCCTTAAAATGCTGGTTAAATGCTCATGAACAGAATCTATGTACATAAATCTCCACAATATCCCATCATGTACTCCCAGTGAACTATACAGGAATAGTACTATAATGAAGCACATTTCATAGAGCTTGCACAATAATGCTTGTGGTTAGAAGGACCTATAACTCTGAAAAAATAAGTCTATCATGCCATTAACATGCCAATGACACACTCTAGATGAAGAAAAAGTTTTTGAAGAAGTTGTCGATATGGTAAGTACAGTAGACAGGTCTATAAGGAAAAAACAGGGGTGGTGTCAGTGTCGGACATAACAGAAGGCCTCTTGGGAACTTGTTGCAGTTTGCTGTTGTCAACCAGTCTTAGGTTACAGGACATGCGCTGAAGCAGGCTCAAGAGATCCTTCCGGAATCGAACCCCGATAAAGACGTACAGAATGGGATTCAGGCAACAATGTGTGTAGGCAAGACACTTCACAATTTGGCCAGCCATATCTAAGCTTTGCATGACTTCACAGTCCGTTATTGTGGCATTGCTGGCTTGGCCTGCTTCTATAATCAAATATCCGTTGAATGGCAACTGTGAGAGAACAAAAGCAGCCACAACTGCAAAGATGACCCTCAGAGCCTTGTGTTTTTCAAAGCTTCGAGCCTGCATGAGTTTACGAATAATGACTGAGTAACACAAAACAATGACCAGCAATGGGAGAAGGAAGCCAACACAGATCTGTAAAGCCAACACCAAGACTTTAGTACGATTGTTGTCTGTGATGGAGTATACCATGACACAGGAACTGTGCTGGGGGCCTATGATTTTCACTTTAGCAAAGAGAAATTCCGGTAGAGCTAAGAGGCAAGAGGCAAGCCACACAAACACACAAGTTATCTTACTATACAGCATGCGTTTGTTTTTGTAGTTGTGCGCTTCGGTTACATGGACGATGGCGATGTAACGATCCACGCTAATGCAAGTGAGTAAGAGCATGCTGGCAAAGAAGTTAATCTTGTAGACCGCAGAAACTCCTTTGCAAATGGCCTGGCTGAACACCCAGCCCTGAGCGGCATTTGTTGCCCAGAAGGGCAATGTGCCAAGGAAGAGAAGATCAGCCACTGCCAGGTTCAGCAGGTAGACGTCGGTCATGGTTTTGAGACGGTTTCGCACAGTTGTGAAGATGCAGACGACCAGTAGGTTGCCCAAAGCCCCCACAACAAAGATGATCCAGTAGAGAGGGGGCTCAAATGTCTTATTGAACTGTCGCACTAGTTCTTTGTTACATAATCCACCCAGGTCTGATTCGTAGTCATCATCAGTTGTCTGAAATGAAAAAAAAAGGATATATTCAGGTACTTTGAATTCTGTGCAATGACCATTTCATTTGATTTACAGATTTACTTAAAAACAAAACATACCAATTATCTAAAGGAACATTTTTCTTTTGTAGAGCACAAAAAGAAAAGTTTTGAGGAACACACTGGCCTTTGTTTTTCATGTAATGAAAATGAATGGAGATTTGGAATGTCAAGCTCTAAAATGACAAAAAGCAGCAAAAGAATCATAAGCACAAAAGGCAGTCCATCTGACTTTTGTGCTATATTCTAAAAGTATTTTGTCTTCTCAAGACGATACATTCATGTGACAAATAAAATTTAAGTTTATTCACTTATATTCTTCCCCAACACATTTTTATTTGCACTTCCACTAATATTAAAACTTGCCGCATCACAATTGGTCACATTCCATTGACATCACAACATTATTGCCATCAAAACTGGTGTGTTTTGTCTTAAGGCACATATTGTAATGGATGGACAAATATTGTGGAAGACAAATATTTAAATGAATATAACAAGAAAATTTTAGTCTGTTCAACAGTTATATGGTTTCACAAGACTTGGAATATTGTGAATGAGTCATGTGAACCACTTTTATTGCATTTCTCATCCTTTTGGAGCTTGACAACCTTCAGTCATTTTCATTATATGGTAAAGAGTGGCCTGTACATTCTTCAGAATATCTTCTTTTGTGTTCCACAGAGGAAAGAAAGTCATACGGGACTGAAACAACATGAGGGTGAGTAAAAGATTTCTGGGTTTAATATTCCTTTAAATTCTCTTATTAGCTTTTCTTCTAAATCCTCTCAGAATGCTGACTATGAAGCTTAGAAGTTTGTTTTCCACTGTCTTTTCAGACAATCTTCAACTCAACTGACAGCCACTTCCTGTCTACAGTGGTACAATAGTCTCTCACCATTTTGCAGCTGTAATCCAGTTGATCAGTAAAGCGTGAATCAGTGTGACATCACGCCCCTGCAAACTTTGACAATCTAAATTTACGAAACATATTCCGCTGCTTAGATCAGGTGCAGGTGTCTCTATTGGAGAAACCACACAAGTACACCGCATCCACATCCTCTTTCAACCCTTTCTGAAGCGTGCACAAACAGATAGAGTGTCACCCGCCCTGGGGGTCGACATAAACAGAGCCCCTTCAGAGCATGTCAAACACTAGATTCTGTTCCATCCTGACATACATACAGATAACAGATAAAGGATATGTGACGCACACCTTGGAAAATCATGTCATTGTGCACAATGTGGTAACAGTCAAATCTGTCTGTATGATCTCAATCCAAGAGGTGCATCAGATAATAAGAGACAAAGATATGAATTAGTATAGATAGTTTCACTTGACTGACACATCAAATGTCCAAATAAGCATGCAGCACTAAAAGAAACAGAGCTTAACCTCTGCTTACTGATAACATTAGCTGTGGGTGGCATTTTAATTTTGACTTGAAGAGTTGTGTTATGACAAAAAAGTTTGATGACATCTTAGAACTTTAAAGTTTAAAAGTGTTACTAATGCAAAATTTGACTAGATATACATCATTAAACTTTTTAACCCAAATACACAAAATAGAACACTTTTAGAATTTTCCAGAATTTTGAACCCCACAAAAATATTAATATTATTAATATATATATTACGTATTATATATATATATATATATATATATATATACAATAATAATACTACTCACCATGTCTGTAAAACCTGTGAAATTAACAGCTTCACTTTCATCTATTGAGAGACAAATCATGTGATTAGTTCAAAATATCATATGGAAGAGTGAAACAGCCTCCTCAAAGCCCTTCAGCAATAAGTAAGTAAATGTAATTATGTATGTAAAAAAATAAATTGTTGTTTAATGTAACCACAAATCATTCAGGTAATATATACACACAGAATATTTTCAAATCATATGATTCAATGATTCAAATTCATCACATATAGGACCAAAGCAGGTAACAGTTCATAAAAAATCTCACATAATGGCCTAATATGCCAATATACCAAAAGTCTTTAAACAAGGTGTTTATTATATACACAATCATAGTAAATGAAATACAATTTTTCATGATTTTTGATACTTACAGTCTGAGGTTGTAGAGACATTCATGTTCTGTCTCTTGGTAGAATCACAACAGGTAACCAAGAGTATTTCAATGGTTCAGTGATGAATAAGCTTCCCCGATTGTCTTAGACTAGTTTATAACACCAAATGTCACGTGTCAGGGCAAAGTGATGTCATCCCCTTCAGAGGCTCCACACGTTGGTGTCATGTGACTGTTCTACATAGAAGATGTACAAAAATGCATTTTAGGTGAAGAACAGATATATGTTGCCTTCTGCTCTAAACTGTTGTATCTATCCTTTGTCATTTCACTGAAGTTGCTTTATGGAGATTTGGGTTGTTATTGCATACCCCTATGACTCAAAAGATGAAACTTGGTGCTGCTTTCACCATGTAAGAAAAAGTTTGTAAGTGTTCATTGAACATTAAAAATGATAGCTTGCATTTATGACATATAATATCGGCAGATCACATAAACGCTCATAAGATGATAAATAGCACACATAATAGACCTTAAGACTTACACATGAGACACATGGTATGAAACACAATAAGGATAATAATCGGGTAAACAAAAGGGTAATCTCTTAAAAAGAGGAACATGCACATCACAAGACAATACATTACTAAATGTGACAACAAAATTAATGACAATGATGTAAATAAACTGACAAACAGTTGTAACCATAGTAATTAATCATGCCCCAGTGCATGCTGGGAAAAGAGCGAATGGGATTGAAACACAAACACATTTTTGTAGGCCTATTTGAACTGAAAAATGCATTAAGTCAACTCACCTACTATGCTTGTTCTTTCAATATAATTTAATATAGGAATACTAGAACAACTATGACTTTGAGAGGAGGAAGAGAAACCAACAGATTTAAAATTAACAAGAAGAAAGTGAAACAAAAAAAATTAAATTTTACCTTCACGTAATGTACCAGACTTCCCTTTATCATGTTTTGATTGAACTTTCTGTAGAACTAAACATACCTCTGAGCACTGAATACCCTTTAACTGTCATATGAACAGTCTATAATAAACAGCTGTGACGTGAGCATTAACTGTCCAGTGGTGATGTCATTGCACTATATATGGCGGTAACTGGTCACACTGGGAACCTGTAATTGAATAGCCTATATTTACAGTGAGTGCAAAAGTTTTGCAAAGGAACGTAAAAGTATTAAAATATAATTTTATTTAATTTAATTTTATTTAATCTATTTTTTTTTTTTTTTTTCATCACAATGTCACATTTATAAAACAGCAAAAATGTTAAATGTATATACAAAATATCGAACCATTATTTTGATCAACAGAAATGACAGTATAATTAATTAATGGAGTAGATTTTTAATAAAATAAAAAAATAAAAATAAAAAACACGTGGCAACCTGCCCTGACTTGACATTCATAAAAATACCCTGAGGAGTTTGAAAACCAAATGTTTGAAACCATCATACAAAATCACAACAGTGTAACTGGACTTTTACTCAGAACAGTTACGTATAACTTCTTCATGTGAAAAGTAGCCTGAGTTGCTCCTTTAGAACTACAGTATATATAGAATCATATAATAATCAGTCAGATACAACAGATTTGGAAAATCCAATTTTGATTTGGAGTTAAGGCCCTAGGCCAGGAGTTTTCAAACGTGTCCTTGGAGCACCCCTGCACTGTACATTTTGTATGTCTCCCTTATCTGACACTTCAGGTCTTGCAGTCTCTACTAATGAGCTGATGAGTTGATGAGTTGAATCAGTTGAGTTAGATGAGGTGGACATAAAATGTGCAGTGCTGGGGGTGCTCCAGGACAGGTTTGAAAACCCCTAGGCCATGTTTACTTCCACTTTCTCTTGT
Source organism: Hypophthalmichthys nobilis (assembly GCA_037950665.1). Classification (NCBI taxonomy): domain Eukaryota; kingdom Metazoa; phylum Chordata; class Actinopteri; order Cypriniformes; family Xenocyprididae; genus Hypophthalmichthys; species Hypophthalmichthys nobilis. The sequence continues at coordinate 8,884,052 of CM075482.1, read as the reverse complement.
TCTTCTCTAAACTTTGAGTTCCTTCTATATGTTTACCCATCACAAATAGTTGGCTCATTCCTGTCACAAGGCACAGCACTATTGAAAACCAGATGAAACAGATCTTTACTCAATTCAACTCAGGATTAAATGGTCACTGGTGTTGATGAGGATTGCAGATCTGTTGTAAGAACATTGCAACATTGTTAGCTATTTAAACCTCAGCTGACCCATAAAAATTACTTTTGCTGGTGTAAACTAGTGTTGTCACAATTTATAATTTTTTTTACAATGTGTAAATTCAGTTTGTGGGAACAGTGTCCTTAGGTAACAGATGTACAAATGTGGTCTTGTGTTCTAACTTTTCTCAAGAAACAGTGCCAAGTCTGCTTGGTGTGAAAGTTGTACATCTGAAAACATCTGCCATGCCCATATGCACAGGGGTTTCAGCACCAAAACCTGATTTGACAGTTTCACTAATCAGGTACAAAGTGTTGTTTTTTTCTGCGAAGGAACCCAACATGGTATTAAGAAAGTGAGGTGTCGTGCCCACAGGTTTGTCGTTTTTCTTTCTCAGTTTAGACCACAGTAACTCAAAATGAAACGGCCATGTCCGGGACTGGGCAGTGAAGAGTCTGGGAAAGTGTTCTCACAGGATGTGACATATTCAAAGCTAATACAAGTGTGCATGAGCCAAAAGAAATCACCTGTGTTCAGCAGATAGAATAGACATACACACATTCAAAGCACCAGGTGCACCCTTTCAAGATGTAAATAACATGCATATTCTCTCTGATTAAAAAAATGTTCATGCACTACGTAATTTTGTATTTTTCTTCTAAAATCAGCACATTCTATTTTCTTGAAGCCGATGATCTAAACAATTTTATCTGTCCATTGAATTGAATCTGCATAGGATCTCAAGCGGTTGCCGTTTGTAATACTTTGCATGCAGGGCAATGGGTCTCCAGGAGCAAGGTTAAAGACCAGATTGTGTAGTTGAATTGAATTTGTAATTAAATGTATAGGGTGTTCGTATAATCTTGCTAGCTAGTCAGTGAGTAAGTCAGAGGTTAGAGAGTTTAAACCTGTTTCTGTGAGAAAATTATTTGTGAAACTTATCTGTAGTCATTACTCCACATTTTATTCACTGTAGTTAAACTGAAAGTCCAGGGACATGGCATGCATGTACTGACTCATCTAAATACTAGATCTGGTATGAGATGAGTTCTGCATAGGGCATAACCACAAACGGACTGAGGCAAAACAACAACGGCCTCCAACAACCGTTTTAAGACCTGAGCTATGAAAACAGAATATTTGTTAACCACTGTCTCCTACTTTTAATGCAGATAAAGCAGTTGTGACCTGAAAAGACCTAGAAGACAGATCAATGTTTCTAAAAGTAACAAATCTTTTTTTTTTTTTTTTTTTTTGATTTGCTTTATGTAGTTTACCAACCTGGGTTCATTGGAAAAACTGGACTGTGGTTACATTTTGGCAGAATGATTCTGTATCACTATGGTTCTTGCACATTTCACGACACTTTAAAAGCCAGTGAGTGGCAATTTTCATTTATGTTGCTTTGAAAATAACGTACTTATGTACTTAGTAATTCAAGTTCTAAAGGAGAGATGATAATAATGATAAAAAACTCCCTGCTGGCCTAACAACTAAAACTAAATTTCTACCACACTATATACCAAAACACTTTCTAACTGCATTAATCATGAAAGTGTCCCCAAGCACAAGAGCTCACTGTGAAGCCAATGTATCTACAACGGAGTTGATTTTGGTAACTCAAAAATCCCTTGGAGTTCTAGTGGTCTTTTGGCGCAGTACAGGGAACTGTACCGCACAAGAGCAGTAATAAGGGTCAGCAAAAGCGAACACTTTAAAGATTACCCTAAATTTTTTGTTTGTTGTTTTTTTCTGGAATTTGCCTACTTCAAAGTCCAGTGTTACTCAGGAAATGAAATTGAGAAGCACGGCAGCAATAAACCACTTCCTGTTTCTTGTTTGTGCTCTGTGCTGAGATTTGTTTCTCAGATTGATGTAATGATGATAAGGCATGTGGCTCAGAAGTTTTTATTCAGTAATGAAACAAATGAAAATGTAAAGATGCCAAAATAGCTTTCTTGTATATGTGCATGTCTCCCATTTAGAAGTTTGAGGCTCTGGCCCAGTGTCTTAACAGCATCAAGCAACAATGGAGATTCAAGCATCAAGCAGCACTGAAGCTTCCGTGCCTGTTTTCATTAAGTGATTTTTTAATAAGACTTTATTTACATTAGTTTCTTGCTCAAAGAATGGACTCAAACTGCATATTGATAATTTTGATAAACGCTATATTGGATTTACATGTTAATAATTAAATTCAAATTAAATTTGCTTGATTAACAGTCAGTTGAGTATGAGTCATCTCCAGTGAATTCTGTAGGGTTATTCAGGCCTGTTACTTGACTTCCTGAAGCCTCTAAAATTGGTTACAGCCTTGCAAAGCACTGTCTCTGGTTAAGGCTGGCCCACACCAAAAGATTTTTCAAATGTAAGAGACCCACAAACATGATGATAATAAAAATCATAGATTTAACAGTTTTGTTCCTATAGTGCATGGAGTGCCATGATGTGACCAAGACAGCACACCGCACATTAACAGATTCCTTTCACAAATAACCAGATTCTGAACTGTGAACATGGGAAATCTCGCCAAATCTCTAACGGTCAAATGTGACTTTAGAGTAAATAAACATGGCGGACGAAGGGCAACCTGTTATGCTATGTTAAGTTCTGTGTTCTTTTAGGCAAACTGATGACACTACATTTTGATGCACTATGTACCATAGTAATATTTCACGAGTTCGTTTACCTTTTTGTTTTGTTTTTTGTAGCTGAGAGTTGAAACTGTTCAACATTGGGTAAAACACAGAGCTCATCACTGTCACTTTTTACCCTGCTGTCCAATCACAGTGGAGGAGGGGCAGGACAAATTACCTCACTGACCAACCATCCTCCCTGTACAATGATTGAACAACAATGGAGAAGTTAACATTGTTAGTTACTGCATTTTTATATTCAGTAATTCTTCAAAATGAGATACTAACACGTTACTGCTGTGGATATTCCAAAATCATAGCAACCAAAGAGTCTCCGCTGGAAAAACGCTGCGCCTCTGAAGCACCCCCAGCTGGGTATTTTCAAAAGAGCGCCTGGCATTTTTTCAGCTAAAAACGTTTTGTTGGACACATGTTAATTTAATATTTTTTTGTTAGGCATATGGCCTATTAGTCTGGAATTCATTAACATACAAACTTTCAACTATCAAATCTGATGTTTACCAAGCATTTGTGAATCTGGAGGAGAGTTTTCGGGAAGGTCCGTTTTACACGCAAATTGCTCCAAATTTACTCATATATTTACAAAAGTTTTATTAATGAAGCCCAATGGCTTTGCTTGCTGGTAAGATTACAGTCTCAGTGATTGTGTGGGATGTTTTCGACTTGGCTACTATTTCTACCACAAAAGAGCTAGCCTTCAGTGCTTTCTCAGACACTTTTGCCCTCTTCATCATGACCCTGGTTGGGAAACACTGACATAGACTTCGAGCGTAGAAGACGCACACCCGCTGTCTAAGCACTCTTGTAAAAATGATAATATGGCTGACACGGGACAATTTACCAGGTCATCATTTCGTGCTGCACACCAATTCATAAACTCTCTCCATTTATGAGCATATATTGTGAGTGCCTAGGAAAAGAAATCAAGTTACAAGTCATACAAGTTACACAGCTCTGGGCTGGGCTGCCATACTAACCCCACGCTTTGGAACATGCATGGCTCGGATAGAGAGAAGATATTGATTGGCAAAGGGGGCATCTCAATGGCGTTTGCAGGGGTCTTAAGTATGAACTCACAAGTACAATGTCAGACACTGTAATATGCTCTGGCCCCCTCCCTGTTTGTCAGAGTGATGAGATACTTAGCAGACTGTCAACACTCAATGGCTGGCTGTGGTGTCTGCAGAATATTATAGGGTTCATAGACAATTAGAAAAGTTTTTGGGGCAGACCTGACCTGTTAAAAAGAGATGGTATTCATCCCTCCTGGTGTGGTGCTGCTCTTCTCTCTAGTAATATGGCACATAGTCTTAGAGATGAACCTTGACTAAATGTGGCCCAAGTCAGGAAGCAGACAGACTGGCTAAACCGACCGTCTGCTAGCTGTCTCATGTAGCAGAAGTCAGATAAATCCCAACACAGAGAGAAACTTTCACCTAGATATAATCACATAGAGACTGTGTCTGTTCACCAAATTATTAAATACAAAAAACTCCAAAAATCCATTTAAGAGTAAAAATGTAATTGATGTTCAACAAATTAAGAACAGATAATACAGATGAACAAATGATAAAGCTTGGGTTACTGAATATTAGATGTCTTTCTTCAAAAGCCCAGTGTCTCCTAATGATATGATCACAGATTATAACCTAGATGTGCTGTGTTTGACAGAAACCTGGCTAAAACCAGACGATTACATTACTTTAAATGAGTCCACCTCCCAAAATTACTGTTATAAACACGAGCCTCATCTGAAAGGCGAAGGTGAAGGTGTTTCTGTAATTTGTAGCAAAGTAGCTCAAAAGGGAAATATTAATAATTATTCATAACTTATGATTAATTATGAATATTTGGATCAGTTAATCGGATTGACTTGATGTAGCTATATATATATATATGATAGGAAAATCATAAAAATTGGATACAGGTTTATACATTTCTCAAATGGTTATACATACAGAATATATAGAATTAAAAAGGTTTATTTTACAGTGGTCGAGAGAGCTCAATGCGATGCAAATGAAGAAAACACATGCAAATAGAAAAAACACCAGCAAATAAAGAAAACATCTTCATCAGTTTGACAACACGTGCTGCAAAAGTTCACAACACATGCAAATACAGAAACGCGCTGCAAAAGTCCTTACCACATGCAAATACAGAAACGCGCTGCAAAAGTCCACAACACATGCAAATAGAGAAACGCGCTGCAAAAGTCCACAACACATGCAAATAGAGAAATGTGCTGCAAAAGTCCACAACACATGCAAATACAGAAATGCCTGCAAATAGCACATACCAGGCCCGGCGATCTGAAGCCCCTTCTGCGATGATCTGAATGATGATGATGATGATGATGATGATGATTAGGCTACTTTTAGAATTAAATTAATATTTTAATTTGCCCCCGCAATAATTTATAGCGCATCACGCATAACCAACGCGCTGTAATAAGATTAGCTAATTCCTCATTTAAAAAAAACAATTTGTTTAACACCTATATCTCTTTTTTTCAATATGTATGGGCCACAAGAGAAATATTAAGAAATAAATTAAGGTTAAATAGTGTTATCAGAACATGTTGAAGTAGAGCCCTCATCGCTGAGTTTTTAGTTTCACTTTCTGCAGTGAATAATTGACTGGGATTTGAGACATAAAATCAAGTAAATTATTAAAAAATATATTGTTTATTATTAATAATTTATTAATAATATTTTTTAACGCAAAATAATACCCCCCAAATCGCGCCGGGACTGGCACAGACCACAACGAAAATGTTATAAGGGACGTACCTGTCTGGGACTGCTGGCTGGGATTGTTCAATGTTTACTCTTCAGTGGTGTGCACCTGAAAGGTGAGTTTTTTTGTTTATCTTAACATTCTGTTCGTATGTGCATTATGAGCAGGCCTATTTGCAGCACGTTTCTGTATTTGCATGTGTTGTGGACTTTTGCAGCGCGTTTCTGTATTTGCATGTGTTGTGGACTTTTGCAGCACATTTCTGTATTTTCATGTGTTGTGGACTTTTGCAGCACGTTTCTGTATTTGCATGTGATGTGGACTTTTGCAGCGCATTTCTGTATTTGCATGTGTTGTGGACTTTTGCAGCGCGTTTCTGTATTTGCATGTGTTGTGAACTTTAGCAGTGCATGTGTTGTCAAACTGATGAAGATGTTTTCTTTATTTGCTGGTGTTTTTTCTATTTGCATGTGTTTTCTTCATTTGCAGCGCGTTGAGCTCTCTCGGCCGCCGTATTATTTGTCCTTTTCAACAAGAATTAAGCGAGAGTCTTAGCTCTCTGCAAATTCCTTTGAGTCATCATAAACCTTATCAGTCCTCATGTGTCCTGTAACCAGAGACCTGGTGTTAGCTGCATTTGGGAGTTATTTTGGAGGGATGGGTTCACAGAACTTTGCTGGGAGACTGAGTTTCCTGGATTATTCATTAAATATAATGAATAATTGTGTGTCTGATTGGTCCAGGCACTACAAATGTATAGTAATATCTTCAGTATTACTCTAGTTTCAAATATAATTCTTTCAAAGTGATGGTGCTTTATTTAACACTATCTATAGATAAATACCATTTGATATTTGAACTAGCTACTGTATACAGACCACCAGGGCACCAAACAGACTTTATCAGAGAATTTACTGATTTTCTATCGGAGTTAGTACTGGCTGTGGATGAAGTCCTAACTTTTGCTGATTTTAATATCCATGTAGATGATGAAAAAGACACATTGGGACTGAAAATTATAGACATTCTAAACTCAAATGGAGTTAGACAACATGTGTCAGGACCCACTCGTCGTAATCATACAGTAGATCTAATATTGTCACATGGAATCGATGTTGATTCTGTTGAAATTCTGCAGCAGAGCAATGATATCTCACAACATTATCTAGTCTCGTGTATATTAGCCAAGGCTGCAAAACTGACTCCCTGTTACATATGTTAGAACTATCGCTTCTAACGGTAAAGAATGCTTTATAAATAATCTTCCTGATCAGTTTCATCTCCTCAGCATACCAGATAGCTTAGAAGAACTCGATGTTGCAACAGAAACTACTGACTATCTTTTCCAGCATATTAGAGACAGTTGCTCCTTCCGTTGCACTTAGAGGTGCAGTATGTAGGATTTCTGTCCGCTAGAGGTCACTAGAGACCTATTCAAAACAAAGGCGTAGCTTGATGACGCCAAGTTTGAGCGCAGAATCTTGGGACATGTGGTCTTCACCTCAGCGGACGGTGCAAAAGAATAGGGATAGGACTCGGGAAGAAATCATGTTCATGGATGCGATTATTAACGTTATTGTAGTATGAAGCAGAGCAGGACCGAGTGTTGTGGGAGCTGAACTAGGCCGCTGAAGCAATTGTAACACACGCCTCACGAGCAGCGGAACTTTTATTATGCCACAGTCGCCGGTGCCGCTTCCGCTTTTCCGGTCATGAGTATGAGGTAATGCAGCTCTGTTTATCATATTAGATACATTTGAGAGTGTTGAAAATGATGTTATAACGTTACTCTGTGCGTTCGCTCGGTGGCTGCTGTGAGACACTTGATTAAGTCGGCTTATAGACTGCAGTAAGCTAGATCGATTTTAGAAAATCATATTAAATGCTGGATGGCTTGTGTTAATAAATGGCATGCAATTTATTTCAAAACGTATTATGTGATGGAGAAAATTCTGTATTACTGTTAATAAAAAAGCTGCATCTGATTATGCTATGTTAGCTACTTGACAAAATAGTGTTTTTCTCTGAGGCATGGTAAAGCTTGGTACTCGCAAAAAATCAAGAAAATTAGATTAAACAATAAGACTAAACGTGTTGAGCTATATAACAACAATTAGTTTTCTGTCTATAAATATATCAAAACAGTTGTTCCCTTGTCTATTAAAACGTGTAATATATTAAAGCGTCTTTGGTGTTTCCATGGTTTCTACAAAATAAAACCGGAAACCGAGGCAGACTGTGGGTTAACGCGAATATGACGCAATTGACAGGCGACTCCTCACACGTACCAGAGCCTTGGTTAAAATTGCAATTTTTTCACGATTTACAAATAGTTGGAAACATTTGGGATATTGTAAGTACTCAAGTGAACAAAATATATAACACTGGCCTAGTGTTTTTTGGATATTTTACTGCAAAAATCTTACATATTGCACCTTTAAAGAAGATTAAGGAAAATAGTCCAACACCGAGGTATTTAATACAATCTTGCCACAACAGTTTATGGACAAGTTTGGTCTTGAAAAGTCAAAATCCATCTGCACATGCCAGGGTCCATTTACTGGGTGTGGAATCTGGCATGTGCTGAATGATTTTGGACTTTTTGACAGAGAGACGGCAGACAGTCAAAGTAGGTAGCGTAATATCTAAGACAATCACAGTGAGCACAGGATCACCACAAGGGTTTGTACTGAGTCCTTATTGTTTACATTGCTGACGCATTACTGTTCTGCTAGTTTCAACACCAACCTCATCATAAAGTTTGCCAACGACACCACAGTCGTCAGCCTTATCACTAACAGCAATGAAGTGGCTTAAAGAGATGAGGTGGAACAGCTGACAGCATGGTGTAAAATACACAACCTTGCCCTCAACAGCAATAAGACCAAGGAGATGGTTATCAGCTTCACAAGGACTGGTCATTGACACCATCTCCCACTGACTATCAGCAGCTCTGAGGTGGAGAGGGTACACAGTGCCAAGATCCTGGGGGTCCATCCGACAGATGAGTTGACCTCCAGAAACACTACCACTGCTGTCATTAAAGGGATAGTTCACCAAAAAATGAAAATTCTATCATCATTTACTCACCCTCAAGTTGTTCAAAACCTGTATAATTTTCTTTGTTCTGTTAAACACAAAGGAAAATATTTTGAAGAATGTGTTAAACTGAACTGTTTTGGGGCACCACTGACTTCCATAGTAGTTTTTTTTTCCTACTATGGAAGTCAATGGTGCCCCAAAGTGGCCTGGTTACAAACTTTCTTCAAAATATCTTCATTTGTGTTCAACAGAACAAAGAAATTTATACAGATTTGGAACAACTTGAGGGTGAGTAAATGATGATAGAATTTTCATTTTTGGGTGAACTATCCCTTTAAGAGGGCCCAACAGCACCTTTACTCTCTTCGCAGTTTGAAGAAGATGGATCTCCCTATCCCAGCCATGATTATGTTCTATAGAGGCACCATAGAGAGCATTCTCACTTACTGCATCTCTTCTTGGTTTGGTAATAGCACAGCAGAGGAGGGACACAAACTGAACAGGATAGTGTGAACCGCTGAAGAAAATCATTGGTGCCTCATTGCCCTGTTTTCAGGACATTTACATTGAGCGAATGGCATCATAAAGGATTCCAATGTTAACACTCCTGCAGTCTGGTAAAAGATACAAAAGTATTAGATCAAGGACTACTCGGCTGTTAAACAGCTTTTTTTCCCACAGCTATCAGACTGATAAATCAGAGAATGTGAACTGTATTTAATGAGATTGTTCTTCTTTAAAATATTTGTAGCTTATTTTTAGCTTACTTATTAGTACTCATATTACTTATTTAATTATAGTTTTTTTATTAAATGTTTTGCACTGAATTACTGAGTGGTGGATGTGTGAAACACAATTTCATTTTTATGTGGAGCATAAAAATGACAAAAAAAGGAAACTGGCTGCTTTCATTATAGTTACAAATGATTTGCTTTTATCATATGATCGTATTTGTATCTCTCTATTAGTGTTACTGGGTCTTAGTGCTGCATACTATCAACCACAACATTCTTTTGAATAGACAAAATTATAATGGCATTAGTGGAATTGCATTGGCATGGTTTAAATCATACTTATCTGACCATTATCAGTTCATAGCAGTAAATGAAGAGATGTCATACCGATCACAAGTTCAGTATGGAGTACCACAAGGCTCAGTAGTAGGACTGTTGCTTTTCACCCTGTACATGCTACCCTTGGGAGATATCATTAGGAAGCATGCCGTTAGTTTTCACTGTTACGCTGATTATACTCAGCTTTATATGTCTTCATGCCCTGATGAAACTTAACAATTCACTTTCTACTTACTTCTGAAAAACAGAGAGTCTAATTATTGAACCAAAAACCTCCACACGTAATAACCCAGAATACTATCTAACTCTTGATGGCTGCTCGTTCAAGCCTTTATCATCAGTTAGGAACCTGGGTGTGCTCTTTGATACCAATCTTTCATTTGAAAGCCACATTTCTAGCATCTGTAAAACCACATTTTTTCCAACTTAAAAATATATCTAAACTATACTCTCAATGACAAATGCTGAACAGATAGTTCATGCATTCATGACCTCAATGCTAGATTAATGTAATGATCTACTGGGTGGCTGCCCTGCACAGATCCTCAACAAACCTTTCTCCATACCAGTGTGATGAATCTGATCTTCAACCAGATGGAACTGGAATAAAATTTTGAATGTTCTGATCCAATCTGACTTCTGACCTGTAATGCTGCCTGAATCATAATCATGCACTGTTCGTTTGTTGGCCAGAGGAGAACTGGGCCCCCGAATGAGCCTGGTTTCTCCAAAGGTTTTTTTTTTTTTCTTCATTTTGTCACCTGATGGAGTTTGGGTTCCTTGCCACTGTCACCTCTGGCATGGGGACACTTAATATTCAACAATATTATTGATCTGCCTGCACTGACACCATTTTTTGGTGTGCATTTGGTGTGTATGAGAACTGAGCAGGACGATGACATCACTGATTTCTCCAGAGCTGCTGTATAGATAAATTAACTAAAGTTGAAAACTTTTTTTACAGAGCTGCTGTACAGCCAAAATAAACTTTGTTGCATTATTTTCCTGTTATCACTGTAAAGCTGCTTTGAAACAATCTGAATTGTAAAAAGTGCTATATAAATAAAGTTGACTTGACTTGATTCTGAGAACATGGAAGTGATGCACTTGAGGAGGAAATATTCTAGTAATGCCAAATGAACTGCTCTCAGTTCCAGACAGATTATGTGTCACGGTTTCTCTGCATCTATCCAGGCACAAAAAACTTGACTCTCCAACCCGTGCTCAACGCCTTTGCTGCAACAGCATTCCTCCTGAAAACTTGTCCCATCATCACGCCCCGACTGTACAGTGTCTCACCATACCAGGGGGCGAGAGCATCTAGGTAGCTGTGGGTCACTTTGAGCCACTTGTGTATTGATTGCAAGTACTAAATACCTGAGTAGTTAGAATTTGTGGCTGTGTAACACACACTCTGAATGGGTTTATGACCAGCCAATAGTTGAGCGCGGATCTTAGAGGCACTACCTCTGTTGTCCATTTTGTGAGAAATCACCATCTTTTTTTACGCAGTCTAAGATGCCTGGTAGATGCCTGCCATGAATCTGTGTGCCGTGAGGTTGAAGCACTTTGTTCTAAATACAGAACAGTTTGCTGCTTGAAGCGGGATGCTGCTTTTACTGTGTAAGTGAGTGGTACGCTGTGACATCAGGCAATTTCAATCGAGACAATCAGCTCTGTTGTCCAACATGGAAACTTGAGACACAGTCTGAAACCAAAACACAGATTATACAGCGGCTGTTAGCACAAGCAGCACTACACTCCCTTATGGAAGCAGTGACACAACAGGTGCTTTATCACAAAAAGGCTATGAACAGTGGCAATGCTGGTGTATATATCAGTTAGTGCAAGCAGCACTACACACCATTGTGAAAAAAGTGGCAAAGTTTTATCATGGCAAATCAAAACAGAGCTGACGTATACAGTAGTTAGTGTAAGCAACACCACGCAACCTTAAGAAAGCAGCAGCATAGTCAGTGCTTTATCATAGAAAATCAAATAAATGGCGGCAGCATCAGCATACATAGTGGTGTACTCTTATATCACATCTTGAAACATGTGTTGGTCTTCGGGGCATATTATTACAGTGGTTTCGGTCATATCTCACTGACAGGAGGTATGTTGCCAATATGGGACACCATTCCTCCTCTGAAATACAAGTTCTGGTGTTCCCCAGGGTTCAGTTTTTGGTCCGGTACTGTTTTCCCTTTATATGCTTCCTCTAGGGTCTATCTTTAACAAGTATGGGGTCTCTTTTCATTTGTATGCAGTTGACACCCAAATTTACATCCCTTTGAAGCGTGATAACAAGCAGGCCTTAAAGCCTATTTTGGATTGTTTGGAAGAACTAAAACTCTGGCTTGCAACTAATTTCCTGAGCCTTACTGAGAGTAAAACTGAATTTATTATGTTTGGCTCAAATGAGCATTGTGTATGTGATTTTGAATTTGCATCTTTGTCCCCTTATAGTACTGCATGTGTCAGAAACTTATGTGTTTGGTTTAATAATAATCTTAAATTCGACAAGCATATAAGTACTGTGGTTAAGTCCTGTTTTTATCATCTTCATCTTCTGACAAAGGCGAAGCCATCTCTGTCCCTAAAGAAATTCGAAACGGTTATGCATGCTTTCGTAACATCTCGTCTGGACTACTGAAATTCATTGTATGTTGGTGCCCCTCAGTCTTGTGTTTCACGTATGCAGTTGGTTCAGAATGCAGCGACTCGGCTTCTTTATGGGAACTGCCCCAATTCTATCTATTTTAAAGTCTACTCTTAAGACTTATTTATTTCTTTGGCATTTAATATTTCTTGATTTGCTGTTTTATGATTTTTACTTTAATGCACTCCACCCATTTTAAGCTTGTGTTTTATTCTCTTTTACTATTTGTAATCTTGTTGTTCTGTGTTTTTACTATTGGTTTTCTTTTGTATAGCATTTTGGTCAACTTCGTTGTTTTTACATTGTGCTATATAAATATATACTGTATTGTATTGTATTGTATTGTATTGTATAATGTGAACAAGTAAGGAGCTAGAGCAATTTTTTCCCTATAAAAGGCAGAATGCCACTCTGAGGCTGCTTCTATCATAGGCACGTGCTGAGAGCAGGGGGCTCTCATCATAGGCACATGCTAGCATGTGAACCCCTTGCTACTTATATCATGTAAGCAGCTGAAGAGCTTTGTACTCTGTATATGGCAGACCACTGTGGTAAGGCGGGGAGCTGTTTACATCATGTGATTGAATGAGTGACTCAAACATTTTGTGCTAATACAAGGCAAAACGCCGCTCTAAGGCAGGGGGCTGCTTATATCGTAGGTATGTTCGGAGACACAGGGGTATGCGGGACCTGTGCCAGCATGTGAACCCCTTGCTGTAATCTATCCAAAATCACTGAAAGAAAAATTGTCATACTCAGAGGAAATCTCCAGGGGAGTGACAATCCGGCCACCGTCCCCATAGCATCAGTTACTGACAATATGTATAGTGAACCGAAGTCAAAAGGGAACAATAGTTATTCATAATTACTAAGCCCTTCAACCAGTTTTTGTTACAGTTTGATTTGATTAACAATAATTTCTGGTAATATCACACCAATGACAATTCTATAATTTGTGCCAACTGTCTAAAATGCAAAATGATTCAGAACTGAATTAAACGGGGTTGAAGGTCAGTGCAAAAAAATAGCCTCACATTATTTAGTCAAATCTTTTGTACTCTGCACCAAATATAAAAATACTTAATGTGAAAAACTGATCACCATGATTTTCTATAATTGTTATAAATAATAAATGCAGGAATTGCTTTCAGTCATTAGACAGTTCTGCATCTAATCTCTAATTTGAAGCTACATAAAGTAAATAGGTTTTGTGGTGGGTTCAGTTTAGGGCCTTAAACTCATCCAAACATACTCATACAGAGCCATGAATACCCATGTGCATTCATATTATAAATCAGGAGAGTGCTGGGTTACTAGACAGCAGACAGTGGCTTTGAGAGTTTCACTATAAACATTCACAACAAACATCAAAGGGCTAACCACTTGGTACTTTTTTAAGCATGCCAAAAACACTTTAAATTCTTGAGCTACAGTGTGTGGTGTTATATCATGGTGTTCAAGCTATATTAGGTGTGCCATCATATCCCGTTCAAACCACAGGCTAACTTTGGGGAATTTGATGAACAACAGGCCTGCCTCTCACCTCTGTATGCTGTTGTATAGTCAGGAGCACTATTTTACAGAATTACCCTTCACAATACAAAACACATGTGACCTATCAGAAACATAATAGCCATCATGCTTTCACAAAGTCAAACGAACACATGCATGATTATATAAACATGAAAATTCAAACTGTCAGACACATGTAACAAGTAACAATGTTTTTCCCCAGTTCATCAGACATACTCTCGTATTGATTATTTTTTTGTTGATAGTAGTTTTATCCCTAATGTTACATCAGTTAAATATCATGCTATTGTTATTTCTGATCATGCTCCCCTCACTGTAGACATTCAGCTGCGTGCTCAACCTCACTATTTACGACCATGGAGATTTAATCTGACAAAAACTTTATTGATTTTCTTTCTTCTTCTATTGATACTTACATGGTTACTAATCGGAACAGTGAGACCTCCTCTTCGTTGTTGTGGGAAGTACTCAAGGCTTTTTTACGGGTCAAATTATTTTGTACTCAGCCCAGAAAACCAAACTTCATTCAGTTAAACTGCACAAACTCTCTAGTGATATTAATATTGACCAACAGATAGCATCTAATCCATCTCCAGATCTGGGGCCAGTTGCATAAACTTAGTCACCATATTAAGACTGTGTCTTAACAACTAGTTTGACCAACTTGCAGTTAACCAAGGGGTAATCAAACTTTAAAAAATTAGGACCACTCTTCAAGAAAAAAAATAGTGTCTTAAGCGAGTTCACACACCTCTTTAATGTTAATTTTAGTGCTCTCCGACTGGCGAAGTTGAACATCATTAGTGCCAACGTGAATAATATTCTTAGAGAATTTACGATTAGCATTAGCCAGCAATTTTAAATTTGCTTTGATGAACCTGTTTGATGTTTTAATCGGAACGGAAGAGCTGTGTTTTGTCCCTTGATTATGCCATCTCATAGTCACCCAGTTGCCCTGCTTCACAGGCTCTATGCTGAACAATGTACAGAGTTCACTAAGCTAGTCGCATCCAAAGCAGTATCTAAAGCACTTGCATTCTTACTATCTTCAATTAAAGTTTGGATGTGTGTCTCTAATTCTGAAATCTCTGTCAGCTTGACTATCTCCCTGCATTTATCACGTGTAAATCTCACCGCAGACAGAGAAGGCTATGTTATACGTGTGGCAGGCAGTGCAAGTGACAATAACAGGTAAAGATGACATAACTTACCATGTTTGTTGACTGATCCAACTCACCACAGTCATTTGATGGACTCGTAAAGGCGCAAGCGCGTGAAAGAAAAAAGATGGCAAGCACATATGGCAGGTTAACAGGCTAGCGATAGGCTAGCACGTTGTGAGCTAGAGATGTCAGATTAATATAATAACTAATATGATACCGTTTTGCCTTGTATTAACACAAATATGGCAATATTAGACAATATCTGATATATGGTGATGAGCAAGTTAAATTTAACAATATAAACAACAAAGAATGATAGTAAATAGAGTTTCAAAACAAAAAACTGTATGGGGCTTACAGACGCAAACCACTCAGTAGTGAGGCAGACAGGAGCGATCGATCTCAAAGTGCTGGCTAATGCTAATCATAAATTCTCTAAGATTATTAATCACATCGACACTAATGATGTTTGACTTGATGTTTGCCAGTCGGAGATCACTAAAATTAACATTAAAGAGGTGTGTGAACTCACAAGTATGATCTCAGACACTGTAATTTCCTATGGATCCCTCCCTGTTCGTCGGAGTGATGAGATACTTAGCAGACTATCATGACCCAATGGCTGGCTGTCTAAGTGGTGTCTGCAGAACAATATAGAGTTCATAGACAATTGGAGAAGTTTTTGGGGCAGACCTGACCTGTTGAAAAGAGATGGTATTCATCCCTCCTGGGGTGGTGCTGCTCCTCTCAACAGTGATATGGCACATAGTCTTAGAGATAAACTTTGACTAACTGGGGCCCAGGTCAGGAAGCAGACAGACTGGCTAAACCAACCATCTGCTAGTTGTCTCACGTCACAGAAGTCAGATACCATCAGAACCTAGATATTATCACATAGAGACTGTGTCTGTTCCCTGAATTAGTAAATACAAAAAACTCCCAAACCCATTTAAGGGTAAAAATTTAACTGATGTTCAACAAATAAAAAAAACATATATTACAGATAAATGATAAAGCTCAGTTTGCTTAATATTGGATCCTTTCTACAAAATCACTCTTTGTAAATGATATTACAGATCATAACCTAGATGTGCTGCGTTTGACAGAAACCTGGCTAACCCAGACAATTACATTACTTTAAATGAGTCCAAACCCCAAAATTTCAGTTATAAACACGAGCCACGTCCAAAAGGCAAAGGGGGAGGTGTTGCTGTAATTTATAGCAATATCTTCAGTATTATTCAGAGGTCTAGTTCAGTGGTGTAGTCGGGGCCATACGCACGTATACGCCGTATACTTAATTTTTGCCCAGGGCTGTTTGTGTATTACGATTTCTAAGGGTCAGTATTTGCGTATACCCACTTGTTTTTTTGCTTTGAAAGTCCATAACCTATTGTCATGTTAGCTTCCCCTTTAACTGTGTGTCCAATGCTGTTGTGTAAACTCGCGATTCTTTGTTGTAATTGGTGCATTATCTTTCCATCATTCTACCTTTTCCCGCCCATCATCGACTAAAAAATCCGGCTTGATGGTGCGTGTTCGCGCTGCAGTGAGAGATCTCCGCTCAAAGCCACTCTGTGTTTTGAGCGGTGTTTTGAGCGCAGTTCTCTCACTGCAGCGGACATGGCGTGAGAAATATGGTGGTGAGCAAATAAGACTATTAATTAATTATATACATCATGCATTCTAAGCTTTTAAGCGCTAAGTTCCCATACTAACTGAAAAAACTTTAATGCATCAGTGGCGCGCGAATCATAGGCCTACTTTGAATCTTATCACGCTCCAAAAATGTGATAAGATTTCCACGAGCCATTTCTATCGTGACACTGATGATAAAATGTGCGATCCATTTGAATATATTGAGAGTTAAACACTTTAAAACGCTATAGAGAAAGTCAAACATGATCTAGAGACTGATGAACAAAATGAACAAAAGACTGATGAAAAGAGGAAAAAACATCATCTTGCGCCAACATTTATTAGAAAGCTTTTTTAAACTATTCATTACCCAACCCTTACTAAAATTTATCACGTTTTATTGTTTTAATTGTGGTAAATTTGGCTTACTTGTACAATTTATAATCTATAAATGGAATATATTTTCACTAGATTTATATTACAACTGTGACTTGTTGTAGGCTAGTTATTGTTTCTAGGTTATGTGTAGGTTGCTGTTTTTCATAACAAATGCTATGGAAATGGAAAATGTTCTTTTTTAAGTTTGACTTCTTATGGCACATTGAAGTAGAAAATTCTGTCAAACTAATAAGCTTACAAGTGTTTAAATAATGTAAAACATATAAACCATGATGCAATTTCCGATGGTTAGTATATCACAGTTTAATATTTTTATCATCATTAAAAATGATGAAAGTAAGCAACAGTCTTACGCAGACACAGGCATGTAGCACAGGTTTCGTTTCGTTTAAAAAAATGACGGAAAGAAGATTTTCCCTCCATGTAGCACAGTGTTTATAAGCAGCACTCTATTTCTGCTGTTCCATAAGTGCCACCTACTATGGAAGCCCGTTTCCGCCACTAAATAAAAAAATAAAAAGAGTAATTGTGACTTTTTATCTCAGAATTCTGACTTTTTATCTCGCAGTTGCGAGTTTATATCTCACAATTGCGTGATATAAAGTCAGAATTCTGAGATATAAAGTCGCAATTGCGTGATATAAAGTCAGAATTCTGAGATATAAAGTCGCAATTGCGTGATATAAAGTCAGAATTCTGAGATATAAAGTCGCAATTGCGTGATATAAAGTCAGAATTCAGACTTTTTTTTCTCGCAATTCTGACTTTTTTTCTCACAATTGCGAGTTATAAAGTATGGAAGCCCATTTCCGCCACATAAGAAAAAAATTAAAAGTCGAAATTATGACTTTAAAAGTCATAATTATGAGATAAAAAGTCGAAATTATGACATACTACAGGTGCTGGTCATATAATTAGAATATCATCAAAAAGTTGATTTATTTCACTAATTCCATTCAAAAAGTGAAACTTGTATATTATATTCATTCATTACACACAGACTGATATATTTCAAATGTTTATTTCTTTTAATTTTGATGATTATAACTGACAACTAAGGAAAATCCCAAATTCAGTATCTCAGAAAATTAGAATATTACTTAAGACCAATACAAAGAAAGGATTTTTAGAAATCTTGGCCAACTGAAAAGTATGAACATGAAAAGTATGAGCATGTACAGCACTCAATACTTAGTTGGGGCTCCTTTTGCCTGAATTACTGCAGCAATGCAGCATGGCATGGAGTCGATTAGTCTGTGGCACTGCTCAGGTGTTATAAGAGCCCAGGTTGCTCTGATAGTGGCCTTCAGCTCTTCTGCATTGTTGGGTCTGGCATATCGCATCTTCCTCTTCACAATACCCCATAGATTTTCTATGGGGTTAAGGTCAGGCGAGTTTGCTGGCCAATTAAGAACAGGGATACCATGGTCCTTAAGCAGATGACATGGCACCCCAAACCATCACTGACTGTGGAAACTTTACACTGGACCTCAAGCAACGTGGATTGTGTGCCTCTCCTCTCTTCCTCCAGACTCTGGGACCCTGATTTCCAAAGGAAATGCAAAATTTACTTTCATCAGAGAACATAACTTTGGACCACTCAGCAGCAGTCCAGTCCTTTTTGTCTTTAGCCCAGGCGAGACGCTTCTGACGCTGTCTGTTGTTCAAGAGTGGCTTGACACAAGGAATGCGACAGCTGAAACCCATGTCTTGCATACGTCTGTGCGTAGTGGTTCTTGAAGCACTGACTTCAGCTGCAGTCCACTCTTTGTGAATCTCCCACACATTTTTGAATGGGTTTTGTTTCACAATCCTCTCCAGGGTGCGGTTATCCCTATTGCTTGTACACTTTTTTCTACCACATCTTTTCCTTCCCTTCGCCTCTCTATTAATGTGCTTGGACACAGAGCTCTGTGAACAGCCAGCCTCTTTTGCAATGATCTTTTGTGTCTTGCTCTCCTTGTGCAAGGTGTCAATGGTCTTCTTTTGGACAACTGTCAAGTCAGCAGTCTTCCCCATGATTGTGTAGCCTACAGAACTAGACTGAGAGACCATTTAAAGGCCTTTGCAGGTGTTTTGAGTTAATTAGCTGATTAGAGTGTGGCACCAGGTGTCTTCAATATTGAACCTTTTCACAATATTCTAATTTTCTGAGATACTGAATTTGGGATTTTCCTTAGTTGTCAGTTATAATCATCAAAATTAAAAGAAATAAACATTTGAAATATATCAGTCTGTGTGTAATGAATGAATATAATATACAAGTTTCACTTTTTGAATGGAATTAGTGAAATAAATCAACTTTTTGATGATATTCTAATTATATGACCAGCACCTGTATGTTGAAATTATGAGATTAAAAAGTCGAAATTATGACATAACTAAGTCGAAATTATGACTTGCTGCTCATTGTTGATCTGATGCTGACGCGACCCGACACGACACGACAGGATGAATTGTGAACACGTTAAGGAATATTTTAAACGTGTTTTTACTAATGATGAAATTCTTGCCTTATTATCGGAACAGCATTGAATAGCTCTGAGCAAACGCGCTCTTGAACTAATTTTAAGCACGCTTTGGCGCAGAAAGAACAAAACGGGTGTGGCTGCATGAGATGGCATCTTGAACATATTCTGATGTATTATTATGGAAATATGATCCTCATGAACACCACCACCCTCAGAATATGTTGTAATGCACAATTTCGTTAGAGAACGAATTTATCTAGCGCTATATACGTTCTCGGTTTTTATTTTTTTATTTTTTCTGAGAACCTATGAAATAATAATGACACGTCCAGTAACCTATGCTCTGTCGGTACATACAGTTTCCTGAGGGTGGCGCTGTTCTGGGGATCACATTTCCATAATAACACATCACAATATGGTGTAATGCAAGATTTCGTTTGAGAAATAATTTTTGATAACATTTGAAAAATTAAATTAATTGATGTATATCTTTAATTTACAAATTCTAATAAAGTAATAGGCTAGCCATTGCATATCATTAAATCTCAGCTGCAAACATTATCTGTCATCTTTCTCCGTGCTTTTAAATATAAAGTAAGGTATGAACAGTTAAATGCCCCCACTGGGCAATGATAAATATGTGCAATACCACTTAGCCTATTTATTTGACAATAACCTTACCTCTTACTCTATTTCCTGTTATGCTATTCTATTCTATTCTATTCTATTCTATTCTATTCTGTAGCCTATATAGTACAAACTGTAATGCATAAAATATTTTTTTTTTTTTTTTTTTTTTTTTTATGAGCTCGTTCATTTCTCTTTATTCTTTATTATTTATTTTACTATCTGTTGTTGTCTCTGTTACCAAAACAAATTCGTTGTGTATGCAAACATGCCAATAAAGCTCCTTTTGATTCTATGGGATTCTGATTAAATAAAATAGGTAGCCTACTCTGGTTGAATTTATCACATGCGCCATTTATTAGAACATACAAGATAATTTTACAGGAATAGGCTGTATCACTGATTAATGAAATCTGCTGCCCGATCACAACCTCCTGTTGCAATTGTTCCGCAACTGGCATTACAGTACCATTATTTTTGGTGCATCCATGACATTGGTACGAGATTTGAAGTTGTTCAATGAAAGCTGCCACCTCATGCAGCCACATCGGTTTTGTTCTTTTTGCGCCAAAGCTTGTTCTTGCTTAAAATCAGTTCAAGAGCGCGTTTGCTCAGAGCTATTCAATGCCGTTCCGCTAATAAGGCAAGAATTTCATTATTAGTAAAAACATGTTTAAAATATTCCTTAATGTCTTCACAATTCATCCTGTCGTGTCGGGTCGCGTCAGCATCAGATCAACACTGAGCAGCAAGTCATAATTTCGACTTAGTAAATCATAATTTCGACTTTTTATCTCATAATTATGACTTTTAAAGTCATAATTTCTACTTTTAACTTTTTTCTTATGTGGCGGAAATGGGCTTCCATACTTTATAACTCGCAATTGCGAGAAAAAAAGTCAGAATTCTGAGATAAAAACTCACAATTCTGACTTTTTATCACGCAATTGCGACTTTATATCTCAGAATTCTGACTTTATATCTCGCAATTGCGAGTTTATGTCTCGCAATTGCGAGTTTATGTCTTTGAGTTTATAAAGTCAGAATTCTGAGATACTTACTGACAGAGAGTGGATTTAAGTTTTCATTCAGCCTGGCTGCGGTTTTTGTTTGTTTGTGAAATTCATGACCATATTTTTATGCGCTGTTGTAAATTTTCACCTAATGTTCAAACCAAAATTACACCCTTGAATAATAGGCTTTTGCCGCTAATGTCAAAGCAAATTTTTAAAAAATTATTATCTGGAAACATTTATTTCATATTAAGTTATTTTTTGACACCCACTTGAATAAAATGGAACATTAATTTTAGATGCATCACTTTTCACAGTGAATATAATTCCAAGGAGCATGTTTAAATAATAGTCATATTGTAATGCAGTCAAAAATAATCTGAAAAATGTCAACCAATTTTAGAATGAACTGTATTTATTTGTTTTTAATAAAACAAATGTTACTTGTGAACAACAACATAAAACACGTTTGAATTTTTTTTTTTTTTTTTGGGTAATAGTACACCACTTATTTTTTTTAGGACTACACCACTGGTCTAGTTTCAAATATAATTATTTTGAAGTGATGGTGCTTTATGTAACGTTATCTAGTGTACGTGATAAATCCCACTTGACATTTGTGCTGGCTTCTGTATACAGGCCACCAGGGCACCATTCAAACTTTATCAAAGAATTTGCTGATTTTCTATCAGGGTTAGTACTGGCTGCTGATAAAGTCCCTATTGTCCCTCATTTTAATATCCATGTAGATACTGAAAAAAGCTGCACTGGGATTGGCATTTAGAGATATTCTATACTCTATTGGAGTTCGGCAACACGTGTCACTCATTGTCGTAATCATACTTTAGATCTAATATTGTCATATGGAATTGATATTGATGCAGTTGAAATTCTGCAGCAGAGCAATGACATCTCAGATCATTATCTAGTCTCATGTATACTTCATTTAGCCAAGGCTGCAAAGCTGACTCCCGGTTCCAAATATGGTAGAACCATCACTTATACCACTAAAGATTGCTTTATAAATAATCTTCCTGATCAGTTTCATCTCCTCAGCATACCAGACAGCTTAGAAGAAATCAATGATGCAACAGAAACTACTGACTCTCTTTTCCAGCACTTTAGACACAGTTGCTCCTTTGCGCTTAAAAAAGATAGTAACACTTTATTTTAGAATCTTTTAACTAGTTGCTTATTAGCTTGCATATTACTAGAACATTGGCTGTTTATTAGTACTTATTAAGCACATATTAATGTCTTATTCTACATGACCTTATTCTACATTCTTAATCCTACCCAATACCTAAAGTTAACAACTACCTTACTAACTATTAATAAGCAGTAAATTAGGAGTTTATTGAGGGAAAAGTCATAGTTAATACAGAATGTGTGTTCCCCAAACTAAAGTGTTACCAAAAAGATGAAAGAAAATAGTCCAACGTCATGGTACAACGAGCACACTCGGGCCCTTAAAAGAGCAGCCATAAAAATGAAGCGCAGCTGAAAAAAAACAAAAGTAGAGGTTTTTCGCATTTCATGGAGAGCATGATTGCATACAGAAAGGCCTTAAAAACTGCTAGATCTGATTATTTTTCAACCCTCTTAGAAAAAAACAAACAAAACTCTAGGTATTTATTTGATACAGTGGCTAAATAACAAAAAATAAAGCTTCAACCCCAGACGTTTCCAAACAGCAGTAATGACTTTATGAACAACTTTTTAGTTACAAGAATGATAATATTAGAGAGAAAATTATAACTATGCAACCGTCTACTATAGTATTACATCAGACAGTGCATTGTAGTGTCCCTGAGAAAAAACTCCATCCATTCATTGCTATAGGAGAGGAAGAATTGTCTAAACTCGTTAAATCATCTAAATCAACAACATGTTAGACCCTATACCAACAATGCTACTGAAAGAGATGCTTCCAGAGGTCATAGAATCTCTTCTTAATATTATTAATTCACCTTTGTTATTAGGATATGTACCAAAAACTTTTAGGCTGGCTATTATTAAACCTCTTTTTTAAAAAAACATAACTTGAGAGAATTAGTCAATTACAGGCCAATCTCAAATCTACATTCTCTGACAAAGATACTAAAGGCAGTATCCTCACAACTATGCTCCTTTTTAGAAAAAAATGTTATCTGTGAGGATTTCCAGTCAGGATTTAGACCGTACCTAGTCCTAAAACAGCTCTCATTAGAGCTACAAATGATGACTACTGGCGGTAGATCATTTTCCTTTTTAGCACCTAAACTTTGGAACAGTTTTCCTAGCATTGTTCGGGAAGCAGACACACTCTGTCAGTTTAAATCTAGACTAAAACACATCTCTTTAACCTGGCATACACATAACACATTATCTACTTCTATAATTCCAATCATGTAAATTGTTAGGCTGGATAAATTAGGTCAGCCAGAACCGGGAACACTTCCCATAACATCTGATGTACTCACTACATCATAAGAAGAATGGTGTCTACGCTAATATTAGTCTGTCTCTCTCTGTTTATCCCGAGGTTTGCTGTTGTCTGCCAGATCCAGGCCATATCCAGATGAGATGAAGGACCTGGGCCTAGACATGATGACAACGCAGCCGTGAAGTGTCAACTAAACTATCCCCTGCAAAGGCCTCCTTCCCTTTCCTTTCCCTATGTATAGATAAAACGTTATCAAGGTGATTCTAGTTCGCATGGATCCGCGGAAGCGACTGATAATTCTGTATTATGCGGGCCAGACAAGTAATTTGGCGGTCACTTTGTAAAGAAAGATTACGCGTCTGCACACATACACATTCAAACGCGCATACCTATGGACTAAACACGTAAATGAATGGCAAGAACACATTAAAAGTCTTCTGTTTTCAGTTAAAAAGGTTTCACTTAAGAGCCCCCTAAGTTAATAATTAATGATTTTTACAATGGAAGTGATTCAATCAAAAACTGACTTTAGCTTAATAACTTTTTCCTAGAGCTGCTGTAAAGCCAAAATAATTTCTGTCCATTAATTTTCCTATTATTACCGTGAAGCTGCTTTGAAAATCTGCATTACAAAAAACGCTATATAAATGAAGATGACTTGACTTGACTAAAACAAATAGACCAGGGGTGTCCAATAAGCATTATTCCAAACATCACCTGAACATGAAAACAGGTCTCATTGTATCCACTTGCATCTACAATGCAAGGTTTATAAAAGTACAAAATAAACAGAATAATAAAAAATAAAACTTGTACATTTAGTGGACATGGTTTTGAAGCGCGTAATTCACGTATGCGCTGTTCTTCTTCTGCTCCTTTTTCTGCTGTGGCAGTTAGCAAACAGCGTTGTATTACCACGCACACCCCCTTCTGGATGCCCGTGATTAACTGTATTTGTCGTCTGATTGCATGCACCGAACTGCGACATCCATACCATGACGGTTCAGGATAAATATATGTACCGTTACACCCCTACTAGCTAGTACTTTTTATTGTTGTCGTTTTGTTTGGTTTAAATATCCAAATGTCTAAAAAGACTTTTAGATATCAATCTGCATACATGGTGGACATCGGTTATGCTCATCTTTGCTGACTCCTTTAAAGATATCTTGAGTAAAATGGCTCTATATTTAATGAAGCACATACAAAAGACTTGAACCGGAAGCGATGCAACCTGTTTTAGAGAATACAGAAGTTTGCATCCTGCACTTGGAGGGCCACCTTCCAGCAAAGTTTAGTTCTAGCCCCAATTAAACACACCTGAACCAGCTAATCAGATGTTCAGGATCACTAGAAACTTTTAGGCAGGTGTGTTAGAGCTAAACTCTGCAGGAATGTGGCGCTCCAGGAGTAGGATTGGACAACCCTGAAAAAAACAATACATTAATAAATATGAAATAATGCATGTGATGGGTTTTTGTTCACTTGAATATGCCACATAAATATCCCTTTATTTAAACTAAATGTGATAGTGAAATTCATTGATTCAGATAATTGCAACTAGTAACTGCCAGGTCTACAAACAACAGCTTAAGCAGTAACTGATGATAAATAATCATAAATCAGACCACAAATACTCCAAAAGCAAACTTTATGAGCTCAAGTGAACCACTGCATTTCACACTATTACATCACTAGAAATGTTACACACGAGACCCCGACCACAGGTAGAGTCATATCACTCCTACACCGCTATTCCACTGATCCTTACTGATTGAAGGGGAAAGGACATAGGTCTTACAAAAATATACTGTGGATAGCATATAAATATACAATGAATGTGCAATGTAGGAGACATTTAAAAGCACTGGTGTCTTCAGTAATGTAAAGACTGAATTCAGCTTGTAATTGGCCTGTAGTGTTAATATATAGATACGTTTCACTGGCCTCTGCGCTTAGAAAATATTTCAAAACATTCAAAGTAATATGAAGAGTAAAAGTCAAAACAAAGGATGTGGACTAGTGCCTCATTGTGGTGTGGAGTCAGAATGGGAATAAACATTTTTAACGAAGTATCTAACTATAGCCAGGCAAATAAAACAAAAGACTTAACATTAATAAAAACAAGCACTTTCACTACAAACATTTCCATAGATTTCATAGAAAGTGTTACCAATATTTCCTATGAGATGTTATAATCTACAAATTTTTGGATAGGTTATATCCTTGCAGTAGCAGATAGAGGTTCTAGTAGATTAATTTATGCATACAAAATAGAAAAAATGCAGACATCTAGTTATTTGAAAACAAAAGTATGTTGGACCTAAAAACAAAAATTTGACAGCAGAGTCAAGCTGTATTCCTCTAGGAAAGATGAGAACAAAGACTTGTTTCCTCTTTACCAAAGTGAACCCACAATCTTCTGTACAAAAAAATGAAGGTACTTGCAAAATATGCCTCTCGGGTAACCAGCTGTAGACAATGAAGAATACAGAGAGGTGATGAATAACTAAGCAATTGTAGTATCACGTCTGAATACAACTTCTTATCTACTGTAAACCACTAAATTGTAGCTGATACGTAGTGATCATCTCGCCGATGAGGAAATACATAAGAAGGCATAGAGCTGTGTAAGAATCTCAGTTCATTATTGTTGATCATACTTTGGTCCTTTGCCTTTTTGAAATGTTTATCTTTATAGACAAAAATGACTTCACTTCCATTAATATGCATTAAAATTCCCTCTGTTGACCTCTTCATTTGTTTCCTGTGGGTTAAACGTTCACTCATCTGATTCATACCTGAGAAGGGAATATAATGCAACAAATTCACAACAATACTGGATTTAAAACTAATGGCAGTTTTATGAAACATTTCAGTGATGGTCATAACATCTGAAGTGAAATTATACCTTTGTAGTCTCTTTCTCAGATCTTTAATCTGTTCATTCTTTTTAGTGAGAATCTCCTTCATGTTGCGGTATGCAGCCGTCTGCTGAAATTTCTTTTCCAGTTCCTTAATCCGTAAATAAACACAATATGATTTATCAAACACATCAAGCTTCACTGATTTATAAACAGATACCTTAAAAGTTTGTTAGATACAAAGTTTGGCTTTTTAAGATTTTTAAAGGATTTTTTTCATCTATTGTAATGTATAAAAAATATAAATATTAAAAAATAATGAATTATGTATAATAATTATAATAATATATAATTAAATTTATATATATATATATATATATATATATATATATATATATATATATATATATATATATATATATATATATATATATTAAAAAGTATTACTGTCAAAATAAATAAATATATTTTGGGGAAAGTTAAAGATTATGGCTCACACTGAAGCTGATTTTTCACACAGATCTGTTTTTTAAAGTGAGTAGCCAAAATCAAACTGAATTAAATTTCCAATTGTTATCTGATCTCATATGTGGAAATATACTGAATATGTATCTGTATGTTTTGCAATGTGATTTCACTGTGAACAGTCAGGTCAGGATTCAGATTAAGCGTTAAGTCTGATAAGTCTGATAAGTGTTACATCTCTGAATAAGAATTTGCAATGTGCAGGCTTAGTACCTTCTCAGCAAGGGAAAGTTGCTCCTGGACACGAAGCAGGTCATGTTTAGCGGACACCAGGCTGTCCTGCAGGTCTTTTTGAGAAACAACGTTGGCATTCAGGGTCTTTTCAAAGTCAGCCTGCATTGCTGCAACTGTGCCTTCCAGATTTGCAATCTCCTGAGCACACATTGCAAACTACCAACGCAAAAAATTGTCTGTAAATATTTTGTCAATTTTACTGCTGTTTCTAAACTTTACAGGAACATATAGTACTGTACACTTGACAGATTAAAAAAAAAAAAAAAAAAAAACAGCACATACCACAGAGTTTCCATGAAGCCAAACAGAAGTCATAACAGAAATGGTGAGAAATCAAATCTCATAAACAAAATATGGGAAGTCATATTGCCAACAAAGGGAAATCACTCTCTGTGTGTTCACAGGGGCATTGACAAAGGCTCAAACACAATCCAAATGTTTACTATAGGATTAAATCCATGCTACATATATTTGCAAAACAAAGTATAGGTCTATCAATAATGAAGCTGAAGGCTAAAATTGCCAGCTAGGCAAAGTGTATGGTATATTTTATACCTGATGATCTCCTTGACTTTTTTGAAGGTCTTTCAAGGCCCTCTCTGCTTTGGACTTGTCATCTAGAGCGCTCATGGCCTACAATACAATCGTTATAAAGGCAT
This sequence comes from Hypophthalmichthys nobilis, assembly GCA_037950665.1. NCBI lineage: Eukaryota > Metazoa > Chordata > Actinopteri > Cypriniformes > Xenocyprididae > Hypophthalmichthys > Hypophthalmichthys nobilis. The sequence continues at coordinate 8,856,169 of CM075482.1, read as the reverse complement.
GAGAGATAATAATGTACCATAAAGTGGTCCCCAAAACTATTTGGACACTTAAGCCACAATTAAAAATGTCTGAATGTCATGGCTTTTGCAAAATATCAAACCAAGTGGCTTTTATTTTGAAGAGAAACATAGCACAAGTTCACTTAAGCAAAACGTTTCAAATTATAAAATAATATTGTTTAGGGTGCAAATACTTTCTGGGGCCACAGTATGTATCAAGTTTACTATTATTATTTTTATTATTATTATCATCATTTCTTTACCTGAGATTCCAAAGTTCTGAGTCTAGCTTTCAATTTGTCATTGTCCTCTTGTAGTCTGGAAATCTCCTAAAATTAAAAAGTAAAAGACTTTATCTGTTAGTGTTGATTTATGTGCAGTACATGTGTCCTTGTTCAAATTTAATAATAAAAAAAAAAAAAAAAACCTTCTGGAGTAGTTCAGAAACACCTCCTTCATTCAGCGGTGCTAATTTTGGCTTACTGGACTCCTGATTTACCTAAAAGCACATAAAGCAGATGTTGAAGGCAGATCACCATGGAGAAACATTCTTAAAATATAGTACTGTCTTTGTCTATTTAGGACACATGACATCAAATTTTTATCAAAATTAGTATTGTGGTTTATTAGCATTGAAGCCATTTATATTCTCATCTACTTCTAAATTTGCTAAATAAACTCAATGCAATTCATGGAATTATTCATTTGAACTCATGACCATGACAGAAACTAAAGTTATATTATCACAAGATGTTAAGGGAATTTATGTTTGACTGTTTTTATTTGCTGTCATCATCAGACTAGCATGATAATCTGTACTTAAGAACATCACACGCCATGACAATCTAGAACAACAAAAGGTGCATGTCACACTTTAACCTGCAAAATGTGAATTTTGTGCAGGCTGCTACAAATAAAACAATTTAATAACTGACTATACCTATCAGAGACAGATGTCTCCTGTCCAGACCTGCAATGAGCTCACCTTGCTGTTGGGTTTGAAATCAGTCTTCTCAAACTCAGCTACTTGCTCCAGTAACTCTCTAATAAGATAAGAAATTTAAAGGGGGGGGGATGTAAGGATTCATTATGAATGTTGCACAATAGATGAGCGTTATCTCAAATATAAGTAATTCTAAAGACGTCAAACCATAAGGAATCACACTTTTCCTTGATACTTTGAAATGAAAGTTCATGTGGAGCAGAGTGTCCACGCTGCTTTTCCATACAATGCAAGTGAATGGAGACTGGGGCTGTCAAGCTCCAAAAAGACAAAAAATACCATAAAAGTAGCCCATTCGACCATAGTAGTCCATTCTCTCCAGTCTTTCTCTCCAGTTAATAAGTATAATTTATGAATACTTTTGAACATTTTGTAGGAGAATGATCAATATTAGGAAAGAGTGGCTGAAATTTATTTTTAAGGTCCTTTATCATTTTAGTCAAATGGCACGTTTAATTCTAATGTTCAAAGAAGGACAAAAAATGGTCATTAAAAACAACATTATGCATGCTTTAGCTCAAAAAACATAATGGACCTTTTAGTGGACATTAGGAAAACATAAATAATGAAAAAATGTATAATGACTCTTTTAAATGTATGAAAAATATTAATCAATTTAAGTTGATGTTACATGTTCCTGTAAGCCACAGAAAAGACACATCAATGAAACAAAAGCAGATGCACCTGCTCGGATTCTCAGTAGTAGGTGGAGTCAAAAAAGGGAGAGAGAGGAAGAGCCTCTTAAAAAAAAAAAAAAAAAAAAAAAAAAAAAAACAACATACATACATGTCAGTTACATGGTTCTAAATGGAAAAATAAAGCCCCTCCTTCTCCTTGTGAAACAGTTTGTGGTAGGCAAAACATTTGGCTGTGTGTGCGGTCTGTGAAGATTGCGGTGTACACATGTAGATATGGGTGTTTTCCCTGTGTGAGGCCCATCCCTGATGTACCAAGGAGGGAGGATCATACACAAACAGCTGTTTATTCATGTAATGGAGACAAAATACACTCAGCCACAAACACCACCAGACTGCAAAAGCAATATGTTAAAGTAAACATGTTTACATGTTACAGTAAAAGTGTTAACGTGTGTGAATGCTGCTCAGCTCTCTCAGATCTGTGTTTGCGATTTTCACTGTTGTTGGTCAAATTTAGTTCAGTAATGACAACACTCTGGTGGATAATTTTAAAAGGACAAAAATGAAAATTCATATTCTACTCATCTACTTGCCATCAAGTTTTTCGATATTTGTGGTTAGGAAAAGGAGACATTTAGCAGAATGTCCAAGCTGTTTTTTTCCAAACAATCCAAGTGGATGGGGACTGGGGCTGTCAAGCTCCAAAAACAATTATAAAAGTAGCCTATTCACTTGTGCACTATATTCCAAGTCTTCTAAAGTCATACAATAGCTTTGTGTGAGGGTTAGAGCGAAGAAAGAAAAAGCCAAATGGGTTCAAACTAGTGTTGTCAAAAGTACTGACTTCAATACTATCTTTGATGCTCTTCACTGAGCGCTTACACAGATACACAAGATAGCATTTGAAAGCAGGCATCTAACTTGGTACCGAAGTCGGTACTTTTGACAACACTAGTTCAAACAACATCAAGGTAGACTTAATTTTTGGTGAACTATTCATTTAAGTAGTGGTTCGAAACGTATTTACTCAAAGCACCACCTCATTGGTTTCTTTGAAGTGAAATACTATGCTTACATAATTAACTATTTCTCCTGGGTAATTAACCTATTTGTATAATATTTGTAAAACTTTGCATAATTATGCGTAACTAAAAATACATATAGTGAAGTATTCTACAGGCCCATTCACACAAAGATATAAAAAAAATAATAATAACTAATGATAACTATAAAAATAACTATAACTTTATTAGCATCCACACAGTGTACAATCATTGCTTATTCTAATCATGCTCTACAGTTTTGTCATCTGCCACTTTAAATGCTTGAGATCTTAAAGCAGAATGGATTCTGATTGGCTATCATTCATCAGCTGGAAAAAAAATGTTCTGCAAGTGACTTCAATTATATCTTTTCTTTGTGTTGTTATGGTTATAGTTGTGGTGTAGACTCTGCTATTCTTTTATATTTAGAAGGATTTTTAGGAAAATAACTACCGTTATTGTTATTGTTATACTTATTGTCCTTGGTGCAAACGGGCCTTAAGACCACTATGGCATTCCAGATGTCCTAGCCTGATGACCTCTCAGATGTCTTCATCATCAACATAGAAATCTGCTAGCTTTGAGAGTGAAAGTATAACTTTCAGCTGACCTTTCAGCATGAGGCCCAACCAGAGCAGTAGGAAGGATGTGGTTTTGACTCTTGACAGTGGAGCAGGAGTGCATGGGTCACAAATATGAGATCACAAGAGAAATTAAGTGTATTGCCTCCAATTTGTCATCCTAAGCCCCTCAAATTAATCTAATTCAGTCTTGTGGGGAGCACGATGAGTACAATTAAAAACAATTACAACACCAAGACAATTTTGTTAACAGTCAGTTCATGATGAACTATCCACACCTTTATCATCAAACTAGAACCAGGTGACTTTGTGAAGAACTAAGGATTTAAGTGCCTCAATGACATCTCTCATCTTCTGTCCTTTTGTTTCTCTCCTCCACCTATAACTGTCCAGGTCTGGTTCATCAGTATGTAGTTTCTGAGTTGAATTTCTTCATAGACCTTTAATTCCTGGTACATTTTACAAAAAAAAAAGCTATACCTTGAGGTTTAACAAACTCTTGCTAGCCAAAAGCCAGTCTGCAGTGGCACCTAGAACCTTTTTCAACCAAATAAACTTATGTTCTACTATCATTCCACCATACCTGTTTATCAAATCCATACAAACCACTCTTCCTGAGCTTTTCCCTACAGCTTCTGTAGTTCTTCCACAATAGTATGTATTTTTCAAGTAGAGTTTCATTGGCTAATGTAGAGTTCCTTCGGTTTTCTATCTTTCTGTTCTCAGTCTACACATACTACTGCTTGATGAATGCATTTCAGGCCTACCTCTTCTACATCCTCCTCAGATTGGAGTCTTGCTGAGTGGAATATCTTAATGTTATAGTCATCTGAAATGTTCCATGTCTGAAAGCTAAACCCACCCTTTGAAAACTTTTGAGTCAAGATCAAATAATCACAGAGAAAGATTAAAAATCAAAACAATGATTTCTTTTGAAGTTGATACTACAACAAATGTTTTTTACTTTCTAATTATTTAGGTTACCATTATTTACTGATATTTATTTCAATGTTTTACAGGCTGTAGTGTGTTGATTAACTGACGTAAGTGCTAAAATAAACATGCACATTTGTTATGAAATGGATGTTTGAGCTTCATATTTTATATACAGTGTTCAGCGTAAATGAATACACCCCCTTTGAAAAGTAACATTTTAAACAATATCTCAATGAACACAAAAACAATTTCCAAAATGTTGAGACTAAGACTAAGTTTAAGTTTAATATAAGACTAAGTTTAATATAACATCTGTTTAACTTATAACATGAAAGTAAGGTTAATAATATAACTTAGATTACACATTTTTCAGTTTTACTCAAATTAGGGTGATGCAAAAATGTTTTAATGACAGCACCAAGTCTTCTAGAAATGGAATGAACAAGTTGGTGACATTTTACAACATCTATCTTTTTCCTTTTTCCATTCTTCATGAATGACCTCTTTTAGACACTGGATACTGGATGGAGAGTGATGCTCAACTTGTCTCTTCAGATTCCCCATAGGTATTCGATTGGGTTCAGATCAGGAGCCAATGAATCACTTTCACCCTGTTCTTCTTCAGAAATCCAACAGTGGCCTTAGATGTGTGTTTAGGATCATTGTCATGTTGGAAAAGTGCATGACGACCAAGGGCACGGAGTCATGGTAGCATCTTCTCTCTCAGCATAGAGCAGTACATCTGTGAATTCATGATGCCATCAATGAAATGCAGCTCCCCGACACCAGCAGCACTCATGCAGCCCCACATAAGGACACTGCCACCACCATGTTTCACTGTAGGCACCATGCATTTTTCTTTGTATTCCTCACCTTTGCAACGCCATACAGTTTTGAAGCCATCAGTTCCAAAAACATTTATCTTGGTCTCATCACTCCAGAGTATAAAGTAATCTTCATCTTGAGTATGATTTATATGATTTGTCAGCATGGGCCCTGGCAAACTCTAGGCGGGCTTTTTTTGTGCCTGGGCTTTAGGAAAGGCTTCTTTCATGGACGGCACCCATGCAAGCCATTCCTCTGCAGTGTATGCCATATTGTCACGGGAAATAGTCACCCCAGTTTGGCTTTCTACTTCTTTAGATAACTGCAGTGAACTTGCACGCCGATTTTCTTCAACCCTTCTCATCAGAAGACGCTCCTGTCAAGGTGTTAACTTCCATGGATGACCTGGACGTCTCTGTGAGATGGTTGCAGTTCCATCTTTTTAAAATTTTTGTACCACTTGAAATGGGAAGGGATTTTAACACCCTTTTATAGTCAACTGTCTGCTGAACACCTGTGTAATGAATAATTAGACTCACCTGTGGTTGAATTCTTGTTAACATAGACATTTGTAGTCTAAAATTTAGCTTTGCTCCAGAGACTTTCAGTGGGGTGTACTCATTTTTGCATCACCCTAATTTGAGTAAAACTGAAAATTTTGTTCTCTAAGTTATATTATTAACCTTACTTTCATGTTATAAGTTAAACATGTTATATAAAACTTAGTCTTGTCAACATTTTGGAAATTGTTTTTGTGTTCATTGAGATATTGTTTAAAATGTTACTTTTCAAAGGGGGCGTACTCATTCACGCTGAGCACTGTATATATTACAAAATGCATTTAGTTTAGGTATATAGTTAAGTCGGTTACCGCCACGGTCATAGCCCTAATTTTAAACAATAATTATGATGTTGATTGAACAATCAAAATATCAAAAATACCCAGACATAAGATTTTGTGCACAATGTGACTTTTAATTATTAACAAGGCTGAAATACAAGCTTGAATGTGCAACAGGCAGCTGACCATACGGCACTCACTTATTTTATTAAATCATAGCCTTTTGAAGTGTAATAATCTGCATTGCAGATAAAGGCTGAATTGAGATTTTAAGACATTAACTCTTTTTAAAAGAATTTAAGACATCTTAAGAAGGACTGCAGAAACCATTTCTTTTATCATATGGTTAGTTTCTTCTCTAAAGTCGCAATGAAATGGTAGCGACAAATAAGATATTTATTTTCCTCACCTGTTCTCCAGCTCAGAAATGTCTGTTTGCAGTCTCAGATAGAATTTCTCCGCCTGGGAAAAGAGTTGTCGCAGCAGAAGCACATTAGTGTGAGATGTGTTTATGAGTTCCATCTCCACTTCTCCACGCACCAGCACCTGCAGCCCGTCAAGCATGTCAGACACCTCATCCACCGTATAAGTCTCTTCTATGAGCCTTTAATATGGAGGTAGAGAAGGGGAAATAGTCAGAGAAGAACATTTAAAGATGGAAACTAAAACAGAGTTATTGCGAATACACAAATGACATAGGCTTGCGTTCTCTCACCTACTGTCCTTCAAGTCTTGGAAACAGGAGTCAATTGTCTTCAGTCTCAAGGCCCGTTTAGAGCGGGCAAAGCGCATGTAGTTTATCACCTCATTCTGATGGTGCTCATTAAACCCAAAATCAGCCTATAGGGAAAGCATATGGGAAAGAATATTATATTTAATGGCAAACACCTTTACAGACAAAATTTGTGACAGAAAACTTACTACAGAGAACCAGCGCCCTCTTCTGACTGAATGACACTTTTACACCAACCCACTGTACTATAAGCTCTAAGAATATCATTGTAAAATTCACACTTTGAGGCCGATTTGCATATCTGGTTCAAAGATGTTAACGATGTATACAATTAAATGAATAAACTTATCTCAAACACGCAAATTACTTTAGTACAAAGTAATTTGCATTTTACTACTTTAACTTTAGTATTTTACTTAGTTTATGTGATTAATAGTTGAATTTTTTCAATGCATTCAGTCATTTTAAGCACAGAAAATGGTTTTATTATTGTCTATAGGTGTCTCTTATTAATTAAAACACTTTTACTGGTTAATTATATAAATAATGACATTATAGGGGAGTGATTACTGTTTGATCTGGCCTTTATTACCGTTTCGCACAAATTACGCTTATTTCTGAACATCTTATGATTTGAATAAAATAGATCAATATTATATTACACTGAACTCACATTGCATTTAACGGTCTCAATGGCCTGAAAACATTAAGTTACAACCTACTGGTGTCATCTTGTAGATCGGGCTGGTATTCACCCTTTTCCCAATCTTAAACTGCATATTTTAGAGATCACATCAGTTTATTATTTAGACATAACGCGTATGTTAATAAACTGGTAAAATGTAGCCGCACAAATTATTATCTAGTTTTCCATCAGATTAGCTAATGTTAGCTGGCTAAGCTACTTACCATTGCAGCAGGGTAATGCGGAGTTTTATCGTGACAAGGAGCAAAAATAAACGTTTCTAGAATTAAATATAGTGCGTTAACATTAGGATCGAGCATCAGAAGGCACTGTCATGAAAATAAACTGGGAATGATGTTCACGAATGGAAGATTTGCAATGAACGGTAGCGAAAAGAGAAATGTTGTGCTTTTGGGTTGCGCTTGGAAACGGAACAGCGTCGTCGCTGTGCTACTAATTTAAGCAGCTGCTGCTGATATAATACACTGGAGAGGACGGCAGAGGGCGCACTGCACACGGAAATCTGTGGGCCTAAAGTCCCCCTGAAATCAAAACTGAATATATTTAGGCTTATTTTATAGGTAATTTTTTTTAGTAGCAAAGTCCACAGTGGGGGTAGGTGAATAATTCTAACAATATCAATTGATAGGAAAATATTTTTGTTAAGTAGCCTAGGCTACTGTAAATATTTAAAATATAAAAAATATATTATATATAATGTTGATTTCTTCTCTGATATTGAAAATGAGATTAATAAGGTAAGAGAAAAAAATCATGATATTGAAAGTATTCTGGGTGGGGATTTTAAAATTGTCCCAGGGGATTTTATTATTGTTCAGTTAGACCAGGAGTGTCCAAACCTGGTCCTGGGCTATCGCCCTGCAGATTTTAGCTTCAACCCGAATCAAACAGACCTGAACCAGCGAATCATGCTGTGCAGGGCTGCTTGATAATTACAGACAGGTGTGTTGAAGCAGGGTTGGAACTGAAATCTGCAGGACAGTAGCCCTCCAGGAGCAGGGTTGGACACCCCTGTATTAGACCATCTACAACTGAGTCAGAGCTATCTTTTGTGAATATAGGGATTTTTATGTAGTATATGTAGTTTTTTAAAAAGTTCACATGGAGTAATAGAGATATATCTAAACAGTCAAGAATCAATTTTTGTTTCATTTCTAATTCATTAGAACAAAATACCAACAGAGTGTCCATTGAACCATCAATACAGTCACAAAATGATTTATCTTCTCATTAAATGGAATAATGAAACATGCAAAACCTCTAAGACATTGAAAACTTAATAATAGATTATTGGAAACTGATAGTTTTAAATTTGAAATTAAAAAAATAATACAAACATTAAAATCAATCTAAGGGAACATTTGTACTATAAAAATTGGGAGTTTATGTAGTTTCAGATTAGATTTAGAGCAGTTAAAAAAGGGAAAAAAGGGAAAGAAATTGTAAAGTCTAATAAGGAAAAGGAAAATATTAGAGCTATTTGTAACATCATAGATAACAGCCTAATACTGACAGAAATTCAAGTTTGTTAATGAGTCTGCTGGCTGAGTTAAATAAATTATATTGGTAATCAAGGCAAAAGGAAACTTTGTTAGATCAAGAAGACGTTGGTAAGAAGAAACAAATTCCAGACACTTTTATAATTTGGAGAAAAGGGATGAAGAGTATATATACGGTGTCTGAGAAGTGCAAAACAAATAACAATCATCAAAACAAATGAATAAATTCAAAACAGAACAACAAATTATAAACACAATGGCAAGTCTAAAATCAAAATAACAAGTCAGAAAACACAACGATGACTCCGAAAAGGTAAGTATATTTTGCCAATGGAATAGGCCTACTACTGCTAATTGGACGCGACATCTGTCAATCAAGACATGCAGAAAGTAGAGTAGGCTGCAGCAGTAAAAAGTCGATTCATGTGTGCATGTGTAAATATTAGAGCTGTATATTTAACGGTTAATTTAGTGTGACTAATTATGCAAAAAAAAAAGCTTTTTATATTAGGAATCTGCCCACCACTGTCTGGTTGGGCCAGATAAAATTACAAAACAACCCGATGAGAAGTGGGAGAGTGGCGTAAACAGCAAGTTTAGATTTTAATACGAGCGACCTGATTTTGAGTCCCCCTTTTTCCATTTTCCATTAAGGACTGCGGTTTGAAAATACACGGTCATGCCAGCGGCGGGAAAAAATTGTGTACGCTTTACGATTATGGTAATTTCAGGAACAGCAGCGAGACAACACGCTTTCAGATCACTTATCTTTGAGTTGCCCAGAAATGCAAGATAATATAAAAATATGTCATGTTTCAAGACTGTTTTGTAAAATTACTTTGTTATCCTTATTATTTATATGTGCGGTGACTTTAACTGCTCTATTAGCCTAATTTGAATAATTTTTTTTCTTTAAAGGACACAATTCAATAATTGTTTTATTTATATGTGTTTACAGCATAATTATTTGCAAAGAGCACATAAAATAAATTATCTAAAATATTATTTCTTTTACTGACTGCACTGACAGGTACTCTTAAATGCATTTGTTACTCTTATTACATACTGTATGCATTATTGACTGTCAGTTTTTATAGGGGACGTCCCATACAGTATGCACACCTCATATGAAACCATTTTACTGCAGCGTTTTGGAGTTATATGTCATTATTCCACTTTAAAAACCCTCATTTCCTCTACAAAAGCTGACCATGTATTTTTTTAATAGAAATTATGTTTTATAGGCCTTCAAAGTGGAAAATTTCTCCAAAATACCATAGTAAGATTGCTTCATATGAAGTGCGCATATAATGTGGGATGCACTACAGTAAATGATCATCCATGTAACTGGCCATTCCTTTTTTCTACTTATTAGAAACGAGGGCTTTATAGGCCTCTGAAGTAAAAAAAAAAAAAAATGTGACATATCTCCAAAACGCTGCAGTAAAATGGTTTCATATGAGTTATGCATATATTACAGGATGTCCCCTATAAGAACTGGCCATTGTTTTTTCTACTTCACCCAAAAATGAAAATTCATTACTCTCCCTCAAGTTGTTCCAAGCCTGTATGAATTTCTTTCTTCTGCTGAACACAGAAGAAGATATTTTGAAGAATTTGTGTAACTAAACAGTTGATGGGCCCCATTGAATTCCATAGTATGGGAAAAAAATAAATAAATACTATAGAAGTCAATGGGGTCCATCAACTGTTTGGGTACTGACATTCTTCAAAATATCTTCTTTTGTGTTCAGCAGAGGAAAGAAATTCCTACAGATTTGGAACAGATTGTAGGGTAAGTAAATGATGACAGAATTTTCATTTTTGGGTGAACTATCCCTTTAAAGGAAGACTCGGATACAGATAAAGTTAAAGACTGAGAAGGCTTAGATTATCCACACCAGCTCCAGTGGACAGGACAATCCCCTATATACTGTACCTAGAAATCCACCATGAAGATAAAGTCAGGCTATTGAAAGAAGTAGAAGTATACTATACCAAATTTATATTCCCTACACTTACACATTGTTATACTTTAACTATGAATGAACTTCCCTCTCATTCCATGCTCTTTGCACAGAGATTTTGGGAGGTTTTGGAGAGGATAGAGGAAAGGTAATATTGAGAGGGAGAGGAAGAAAGAGATGAGGGGAAAGGAATGGATGGTTTAGGAAGAGGAGATGTAGCAAGTAGAGTTGAGTATTTAGGAGAAGCAAGAAGAGCTGAGGATGTAAACATATCACCAAGATGACAACTGCTTTGCTGAGGAAGCTGAAGGTAAAGATGATGGAGTGGCCAAGTATGTCTCCAGACCTGAACCCTTTTGAGCACCTGTGGGGCATCCTCAAGCAGAAGGTGGAGAAGCGCCATGTATCTAACATCCAGCAGCTCTGTGATGTCATTATGGAGGAGTAGAAGAGGATCCCAGCAACAACCTGTGCAGCTCTGGTGAATTCCATGCCCAGGAGGATTAAGGCAGTGCTAAATAACAGTGGTTTCTTGACACAAAATATTGACACTTTGGACACAGTTTTGACATGTTCACTTAAGGTGTACTCACTTTTGTTGCCAGTTATTTAGACAATAATGGCTGTATGTTGTTTAGAGGACAGCAAATCTGTACTGCTATACAAGCTGCACATTGACTACTCTAAAGTATATCCAATTTTCATTTCTATAGTATTGTCCCTTGAGAACATATAATAAAATGGTTGCTGAAATGTGAGGGGTGTACTCACTTTTGTGAGATACTGTAAGTTTAAGGGGTGTATTTATTATAGACATAGTGTGAACCTTAGTACAAGCTGCTTTCCAATCCTCATCCGAAACTTCTAATTTCAAGTTTTCCTTCCATGCATTCAACTTATTCTGTGAATCTTGATTTGTTTTAACAAAGCTTCTAAGCTAGAGGTTGAAAAAAATGTTTAACTGTTTGACTGTTTCCTATTGAAGCTGAACTTAAGCTTTAACTCCTCAAAAGACATCATAATATCAGTGTGAAAAAGGAGTGTTTAAGACACAAATTCATTTTACAGAACCACACAACACTGTTTTGTACAAGATAAGTTTATTCATTGTTTTTTTTCCCCATAGATCAAGGTCACATGGAAGGTGCACATTCCAGTGTGACTGATGTTTGTTATTCTCTATATCTGTGTGCTTGAAACAAGAAATCATGAATTGGAAGTAGTCAAACAATGCTCTGTGTAATTAATAATGATTTTCTTTGTCTTATCTTCTCCTCTGAGATTTCTAATAGGAGGGGCCTGCGCAAACAGGAAGCCATATATATATATATACTGTCTTGACAGGGGAGAAGTTGAATTGAGAATGTTTTTGCATTGAATACATGTTTTCAAATGCTTGTAGGATTTTTTGTTGTTGAAATAGAGCATGTTAATGAATATGCTATCAGTGATGTTAGTAGATTTAAGTGCAAGTGGTCCTAATATCAATGTTAAACTTAGAATATCCAGTTTGTAATTGACATAGGTTTGTCATTAGACTGTTTGAATTTGGGGGGAGGAGTCTCATCTATAAAGGGAGTCCAGATTGTTTTGTGAAGAGGACAAAATTCAGAGTTTTTGCTTTTCTTGCTGCCTGCCTAGCCACTGTTAAGACCTCCTTAAAACAATCAGAATCTGTCAAATAAAGATTTTGGGTCATTTTAAGCCCCTTAGAGTCCCACAATTTGAATGCAGCATCTGCTCTTCCTGGCACAAAGAACCAATATTGCTCCCATATATTGAGATAATGAATGTGGGGTTTTTTACTTTTTTTGTACGTCATACCATATCTTTAACATATGTTTTACAATTGGGTTTTTAGTTTGTTTCCGTTAGCTTTTTTTTTTTTTTTTTTTGCTGTTTTCAGACAATATATTCAGATATATGTATGAGGGAAGAGTTTGTGAGATTGTGAGGAACCATTTGAAAATCGATTTAAATATGTGTAGAATGCATTTTAAAGTAGTGTTTAGAAGCGCACAGCACTGCTTTGTTTACAGCGGTAACCAAGGAAGTGCTGTTACAGTTTTTTTACAATTGCTTAAGCAATTTTAAAGGATTAGTCCACTTTCAAATAAAAATTTCCTGATAATTTACTCACCCCCATGTCATCCAAGATGTTCATGTCTTTCTTTCTTCAGTCGAAAAGAAATTAAGGTTTTTGATGAAAACATTCCAGGATTATTCTCCTTATAATGGACTTCAATGGCCTCCAAACGGTTGAAGGTCAAAATTATAGTTTCAGTGCAGCTTCAAAGGGCATTAAACGATACCAGACGAGGAATAAGGGTTTTATCTAGCAAAACGATCTGTCATTTTCGAAAAAAATGTAAATGTATATGCTTTATATACACAAATGATCGCCTTCCAAGTGCTTCCGCCAAAACCGTACTTTCATATTCTTCAAAAAGCTGACGCTGTATGTCCTACGCCTTCCCTATTCAACTTACGGAACGAACGCATTTTTTCCGTAAGTAGAATAGGGAAGGCATCAGCTTTTTGAAGAATACGAAAGTACAGTTTTGGCGGAAGCACTTGGAAGGCGATCATTTGTTTATATAAAGCATATACATTTACATTTTTTTCGAAAATGACCGATCATTTCGCTAGATGAGACCTTTATTCCTGGTCTGGTATCATTTAAAGCCCTTTGAAGCTGCACTGAAACTACACTGTAAAAAGTCCGTAAAAATAAGGCACAATGTACTGTATAAATATGAAGGAATTTTCCGTATTTGTATTTTACAGGTGATTTACCTGTATTTTGAATTAAGGTTTGCATTAGGATGTGTTTTAATGATTAACAGAAAATTCCGTAAAATTCCAGATAAAGTCCTGGCAGAAAATTACATTTTCCGTTTTTTTATTTTTTACAGTGTATAATTTTGACCTTCAACCGTTTGGAGGCCATTGAAGCCCATTATAAGGAGAATAATCCTGGAATGTTTTCATCAAAAACCTTAATTTCTTTTCGACTGAAGAAAGAAAGACATGAACATCTTGGATGACATGGGGGTGAGTAAATTATCAGGAAAATTTTATTTGAAAGTGAACTACTCCTTTAAAAACGAGGCTCATTTTGTCAAAACACTACATACAATTCACAGATCCACACACACAAGTAGCAGAAACACCTCAGTTCCTTTGCAAAATGAAACACTTTCAAAACTTTACATTAACAAAACCCAACTTTGACACCACACACGGTTCATACATTCTGATTCTGTTTGATTCCTTTACACACTGCTGCTCAATCTTAAACACTTGTAACTTTTATACTTTTTTAGTGATATAGTCTGGGTTTGATTTTTTCAGAGATATTGTTAGAGTAAAGTACATAAATATACTGACAAAACACACACACACACACTCTCTCTCTCTCTCTCTCTCTCACCACATTGTAAAACCATTCAAATACATCCATGCCTTTCCAAAGGTTGCATTTTGCACTGAAAATCTGTACTGCTATACAAGCTGCACATTGACTACTCTAAAGTATATCCAATTTTCATTTCTATAGTATTGTCCCTTGAGAACATATAATAAAATGGTTGCTGAAATGTGAGGGTGTACTCACTTTTGTGAGATACTGTAAGTTTAAGGGTGTATTTATTATAGACATAGTGTGAACCTTAGTACAAGCTGCTTTCCAATCCTCATCCGAAACTTCTAATTTCAAGTTTTCCTTCCATGCATTCAACTTATTCTGTGAATCTTGATTTGTTTTAACAAAGCTTCTAAGCTAGAGGTTGAAAAAAATGTTTAACTGTTTGACTGTTTCCTATTGAAGCTGAACTTAAGCTTTAACTCCTCAAAAGACATCATAATATCAGTGTGAAAAAGGAGTGTTTAAGACACAAATTCATTTTACAGAACCACACAACACTGTTTTGTACAAGATAAGTTTATTCATTGTTTTTTTTCCCCATAGATCAAGGTCACATGGAAGGTGCACATTCCAGTGTGACTGATGTTTGTTATTCTCTATATCTGTGTGCTTGGAAACAAGAAATCATGAATTGGAAGTAGTCAAACAATGCTCTGTGTAATTAATAATGATTTTCTTTGTCTTATCTTCTCCTCTGAGATTTCTAATAGGAGGGGCCTGCGCAAACAGGAAGCCATATATATATATATACTGTCTTGACAGGGGAGAAGTTGAATTGAGAATGTTTTTGCATTGAATACATGTTTTCAAATGCTTGTAGGATTTTTTGTTGTTGAAATAGAGCATGTTAATGAATATGCTATCAGTGATGTTAGTAGATTTAAGTGCAAGTGGTCCTAATATCAATGTTAAACTTAGAATATCCAGTTTGTAATTGACATAGGTTTGTCATTAGACTGTTTGAATTTGGGGGGAGGAGTCTCATCTATAAAGGAGTCCAGATTGTTTTGTGAAGAGGACAAAATTCAGAGTTTTGCTTTTCTTGCTGCCTGCCTAGCCACTGTTAAGACCTCCTTAAAACAATCAGAATCTGTCAAATAAAGATTTTGGGTCATTTTAAGCCCCTTAGAGTCCCACAATTTGAATGCAGCATCTGCTCTTCCTGGCACAAAGAACCAATATTGCTCCCATATATTGAGATAATGAATGTGGGGTTTTTACTTTTTGTACGTCATACCATATCTTTAACATATGTTTTACAATTGGGTTTTTAGTTTGTTTCTTGTAACTTTTATACTTTTTTAGTGATATAGTCTGGGTTTGATTTTTTCAGAGATATTGTTAGAGTAAAGTACATAAATATACTGACAAAACACACACACACACACTCTCTCTCTCTCTCTCTCTCACCACATTGTAAAACCATTCAAATACATCCATGCCTTTCCAAAGGTTGCATTTTGCACTGAAAATCAGAGCATATTCTAAAGACAATACAGTACACAAACAAAAACATTTGTGGAGACAAAACAAAAGCATGATTTTAAATTAAAAAAAAAAAAAAATAGAAAAAATACCTAAGCATCATCTCTTCGCCTAGCTGGATCTGGTCATAGCACTTCATCCACATCACAGGCGATGTCCTCTCTCACAAGACAGCGAGGGAAGAATCTTCTTGAATGGCGAATCCATCCTTGCACAGACCCTGCATCAATTAGGTCACAGGCCTCCTCCATGACTTGAATGAGGGATATCCTGATGTAGGGCTGGAGATCTTAAACCTTCCACCGCCATGCCAAAACAACAACAACAACAACACAAAAACTCCTCAATAGGTTTAAGGAATGGACAGTATGGTGGGAGGTATTGCAGTGAAAACTGTGGACACTTATGAAACCAGTTTTTGACCAGACTATAGGTGGAAATATACATTGTCCCATATGACAATGTATCTCATCTGCTCTGCATCCATTTGGTCTTCTGCTGTGATGATTTTGTGTAGTCTGTCTAAAATGTGAATATGTGGGCTGTGTTGTAACGGCCTAAGTTGGCATGCTGGTGGAGGACCCCATTCTGCGTGATTGCAACATATATTGTGATGTTACCACCACGTTGGCCTGGGACATTCAAAATAGCTCTGTGTGGCCAATGATGTTTTTCCCTCTTCTTCTTACTGCAACATTGCCTTCCATTTAGTTGAAGACACATAAACTCACCTTTTGCCTTTTTATAGTAGGCTACTTGCACCTGATTGTTGAGTTTACAGTTAAGCACCTAAGTGTCTGCAGACCTGACGGCCATGTTTGATCAATTGGTTTATAGGGGTGGTATTTTGGAAAGCACTGTCTTGAAATGGCAGAGAAGTGACATTATGTTAGATTTCTGTGTCTAATGTAAAGTGTGTTTAGTGTTTTGCAAAACAGTTTGTGTAGTGTTTTGCAAAAAGTGTGAGGCTGAAAATGTGCTTATAGTTGTGCAGATCTGGGCTGAGGTTTTGCTTCTTACATGACATGCAGGGAAAAAAGAGTAGGGTAAATCGTGCGCACGATTTACTAATTCGTTCCTCGATTTACTAAAACGTGCGCACGATTTAGTAAATCGAGGAACGAAATAGTAAATCGTGCGCACGATTTAATTTTTTTTCTTGCATGTCGTGCGGGGCTCCGTACATAAGCGCCACCTGCTGTCAGACAGTGGATTTGCGTGCAGCCCGTCTGCTGTTATGAAGTTTTACGTTGCATAAATTTCACAAAGCTAAAGTCAGAACATTCTGTTTTTGCTTCAAATCTTAAAAATTATACAATCTAATTTAAATCAAAAACTGCTCATGCTGCATACATGCAGCATCTTTGTTGGAATCATGATTAAAATGCAGTGGTTGCCTCTAATTTTAAATGGCTACAGATAGTTCAGCCTGTAATACAGCAAATAAACATCTTGTTCATATACTCATATGAAGAGATTTCTTTTATTTGTATTATTCATTTATTTATTTGATTTAGGATTTGTTTTAAAAATTCAATTTAGTTTTGTTATAAAGATATTTTAATTTCACAAAGAAATATGCAGCATTTTGTCTGAGAAATAATAAAAAAGACATTTTCTCGTTTATAATTTGTCTTAATTTTGTTTTTGTTTTTAAATCCTGAGAAAATCGTATCATGAAACCATTGGGAATCGTGTCGCATTGTGAGTTGAGTGAATCGTTACATCCCTACTTCTTAAGTAGAAACATAACAGACCTCAGCTGTGCAGCCCAGTAATACCACAATAAGTTTGGACATCTTTTATAAAAATCTAACAAACATTGTTTGATTTTTAAGAACAAAACTGAAGGTGGTGGTAGTGAAATATTTTGAAATAACTAGTTTGGGTAGTATATTCATTTTTAAAATATTAATTCTCCCAATTTTAGATGTGACATCCATCTATATTAATTGATTCATTAATTTCCATCATTAAAGGTTCATAGTTAGCATCAACAATGTTTTCAATCCTAAACTTTTAGTTACTATACGTACTCATGTATAGGATAGTCATTCATATTCCTTCTGATGTTACATTAGCCAGGAAAATAGTCCATATTTGACCAAATTAACATATTTCTGGCCCAAGACTCATCAAAGCATAACTTTCTCATAGACTTCTTCAGATGTTACATAAACCAGAGTAGCCCATACTTGACCTAATGAACATATTTCTGGCCAAAGAGTGCTGGATTATTAACTTACAATACATACTCAAAGACTCCTTCTGTTGTTACATCAGCCAGACAGTAGTCCATGTTTGACCTATTTAAGATCTTTCTGGCCGAAGAGTCCTTAAATATTAACTATAAGTATAAATTACTCATAGACTCCGTCTGATTGTAAATCAGCCAGACAGTAGTCTATATGTGACCTATTGAGAATTTTTCTGGCCGAAGATATTTTGATACATCTAGACCACATCTCAATCTCTTCATTCTATGCTTCAGCATCAGGAGGATTTAATCAGTTTCTGTTGCATTTCTCTTTTTTCTGCTAAGTAATGAGGTGCTTGTCGATCCTTCCTCTGTTCTGGGATGCTCTTGATCAGTTGGAGCAAACAGCGGGCTTTTAAGCCACCAGTTGAGTCTGCTCAATCTCCTCGTTGGTCCCGCTAAGGATCTCTTCTGCCTTTGCCAGGGTTAGAGGCACGCCTGGTGTGAACTCAGGGTATTCTACTTTTCAGCACTGTGCATTGTGTGCTTATGGATCTCGCTCCGCCACTCAGATAGTCTTTTCTAGTGGTCACAATCAGGTGTCAGTCAAATAAGCAATCTGGTTCTATGAAGATACCGCACTCAATCTCCTGATAGCATCTACTCGTACCCTACCTATATATGATAGATAGATAGAGGTAGACATGGAGGGACACAGACAAAAATAATAAGACCAAAACAAGACAGTAGCATTGCCATTTTCCATACAGTTAACAATCAGCACCCTGATTGATAGGATAAACATCTTCTGTATTACAGTTTTTCTCGATTGCTTAAACACATTTCTTGAAACTATGCCTCATATTCTCAAAACAATAAATACAAATCCATAATCCTCACCCAATTTCCCAAACATCCTATTTTCAGGTCAAAATGAAGCTCAATACTCAAAACCATTCATTCTTGCTGAAAAACCAAACTTTGCCCTCAGACATTACACACAAGCCCTCAATAACACACATACTACAACATAGTCTTACACACCAGTGAGATAAATTCAAAACAATGCTACAAAAATCAAAAACAAAAACCAGTAATAAGTTATGTTGCTTGTGGTTCTCCCCCTCACGGAACTTTTCACATGATGAACACATGTATACATTCGCACATTTTTTATTCCTTAATGTACTGTACAGTACAATACACCAAACAACAACAAAAAATATTCTGCCCCAGCATCACATCTTTGGTCTGGGACAGGCCAGAGAAACTCGTCAACATCACAGGCTGCACTGGTCCTCTCCAGGCAGCGGGGGGAAAATCCTCTTGCATGCCTGATCCACCCCTGGCACGCATCAACTGAAATGTCTAGTCAGGCTTCTTCCATTCCATTGTCTCTGTGTCCTACAAAAATAGAAGTAACTGTAACACATCCTTTTTACAAAATGGAAGCAGACAGAAACTCTATCTGTATGTAAGGAAAGTACAGCACTCAAGAGTTACAGTAGAGTACACTGAGCTACACCTACCTGTTTTCCTCCCTAAAGGTTCTTATGATCGAGGCAATGGTGAAGCAACTTAAGTCTGGCTGAACTCATTGCCCAGCCTCCCTCATAGTCATACCTTGGGCAAGGACATAGTCAACTAGTGGCACGAATTTCATCTGAGACTCTTTGTCTCCTTGCACCTCATCCTCGTCCTCCTCCTCTTCCTCTTCTTCACCTCTTCCTCCACTCCTTACTGCTCTTGCTCATCCTCTTCCTCCTCCTCCTCCTCTCTGGTGTCCTCAACCTTTTCAATCACGTCTCTCTGGATCCATTGTTCCAAAACTGAATGAACTGACTCGGGCTCTTTTATCTATCTATTGAAGGTTCTGATTGGTGTGTGGTAAATTTTGACTCTTAGTGTTTCCACGTGGGTAACTGTGTGCTAATTGAGCTCAAGCTATGCTGACTTGAGTGAACAATATTGAATGCTAATGCTTTCTAAATGACAACACGGTGTAGGCAAAGAGAAATGAAGGTATTTGTGTCTAGAGTTTTGCAGTGACAGTTCAACAAATCTGATTCATGTGTCAAAACAGGGGAATAGTGTTTATAGTTTAGGGAAATGGGTGTGCTTTTTGATAAATGGCGTTATGGTTTTGAAATTTTAGTTCAAAAGCTTGGTTATAGTGTTTAAGCAATCGAGAAAAACTGTAACAGAACTGCTTTTACCTGTGAATGGAAATCTTAGAATGCTTTTGTTAGAGACAAAATATATTTACTCATCAGCAGTGACACAGTAGTAACCTGTGAAAACATTAATGTGGGGTGAGGGCTGTCCATTCTCTCATTATCACCAATACATTGAGCAGGGCTTGAACCCATGTCATTCCAATTTCTGTCAATACCATATATTGGTTTTTACTATCTGATTTTCTCTTCATTATTTGTGATATACAGTGCATTTCAAAATGATTAACCAATGCTTTTCTACATGGACAACACTCAGCCCACTTTTAAAATGTTAACAGTCACAATGTATTTCATACACCTGTCACAGAATTAGCTTGAGGGAATTCATCCTGACATTCTGAAAAGGAATAGTTAGGTGTCCGCTGCGGAGGTTTGGCACTGCCACAACAACAACCCAGGCCAGGATAGTTAACCCAAATTCATCCATGGCCATTATATTATTGGGCATAATCCAGTTTGTGTGCCCACTTAGAAAATTTGGATACAGCTGTTAATGGCATTTTGTTTGCCTTGGTGCACCATCACTCACACACACTTTCACACATTTTCACACCCCCATTTTCTGGCCAGAGCATCATCTCTTTTTATCACTGTCTCTGCAGACAGTGTAATGAATAGGGAATGTATATGGTTATGGGTGGAATACCACCAAGTCCAATCGAATAACACTGCTTCGATTTTGACGGAAACTATTGAACGTAGGTACTGTGGCATTCCCCATGTGACAATGTCTAAGCGTTTGGACTCATGCAGTCAGACGATGTCAGCCGCAATAGGTTTAAATATAACACCTCAGATGTCTCAATATCTAATTGATCAAATAATCTTTTAGACCTATGCATGCCACAGTTAGGAGAACCAATTCTAATTTCTTGAATGCAATTTTTTTCATTCATCTGTCTAATATAATTTCATCTTCACTATTACAGTTTTTTTCAATTGCTAACAAGCATTTACCAATACATAAAGTACTTTTTCTAAACTCTTAACACAGCAACACACATACATCACACAATTAGCCAAATAGTTAATTTTCTCCCCAAAACCATATTTTGTTAAAACCCAAACTCTATGTTTCATAATGCTAAAAACCTTTTTCAACATATACTAACTCTATCAAAACACAGCAAACCTGATTCAAAATAGTCATTCTGTCAAAACACTAGCACTAGTTTTCTATCCAACGTGAACATATAGTCAATCAAAGCACAATGACTGTCAAAATACTACAGTTTTTCTCGATTGCTTAAACACATTTCTTGAAACTATGCCTCGTATTCTCAAAACAGTAAACACAAATCCATAACATCTCACCCAATTCCCCAAACATCCTATTTTCAGGTCAAAATGAAGCTCTACACTCAAAACCATTCACTCTTGCTGAAAAACCAAACTTTGCCCTCAGACATCACACACAAGCCCTTCAAAAACACACACACTACAACATAGTCTTACACACTGGTGAGATAAATTCAAAACAACATTTCCAAAACTGGTAAGTTATATTGCTTGTGGTTAGGTTACTGTTGAAGCTTTTTTTCCGCCACAGAATAAAAAAGTATAAAAGGTAATTGTGACTTTTTATCTCATTCTATTCTATTATTCTATTTTTTTTTTTTTTTTTTTTTTTTATTTTGCAATTGTGAGTTTACATCTCACAATTATGACTTTTTTTTTCCTCAGAATTGTGATATATAAACTATAGGAATTGTGAGATAAAAAGACATAATTACCTTTTTATTTTCTATTCATGGCAGAAATAATCCACATGTGTAAGTGAAAAAAACAGAGATGCACAGTCCAGCACACATTCTTCCTCCTCTCCCATACTTCTTCTTCTCCCTTGTCCTGATCCAACTTTTTTTTTCTTTTTTTTTTTTTGCTCCTCTGTGTTGTTCTTCATCCACACTGAACAAATCCAATTCAAAGAGTCCTATTTTACTGTATGTCCATATAATGGAAAGAACTTCAACACCTGACTGTGCCTCCAACTGAGAATGGAATCTGCTATTTCTCAATATTTCAGTGATCTGCTAATTAAAAATGCTTATCAGTTGTTTCAGTATTTGTTTTATATATTTTTTCAATACTTTTGAGCTGCTGTTGTTGCAAAAGTATAGGTTTTATACTATATTTAATGATTGTAACATTGGGTCTTCATTTCTGACTTGCTGTGTTTAAGCATTTGCAAATAAGATGAGAAAGATCCATGATTTTGGTATGGGGTAAGCTTATATGAAAATAAAATTTAAACATTTTAGAAACTTGTTAATTGACTGTATTTTGTGTGAAGATGACATGAATTGTGTTAATGGTATGGTCACAACAGATGGATGTTCTGCTAAATGTGTTTAGAGTTTTGAAAATGTGACTACAGATTGGACAAATGTATGTTAGCAATTGAAAAAAACTGTAATTTGGTGTTGCTCATGAGCTGCTCTAATAAAAGTTTGGAGATCTCCACATATTCTTGGATCTATGCCCAAAGCACTAACATCATGTAATCGTAATCCCTGTTAATGACAGCATTTGTAATTTCATAAGTTAGGAATTTTGGAATTAGGCTATTAGTTCAATTTATCCCTAATATATATAAAATATAAATTATCCAAGATGGGGTGACCGATATCATGGCTTTACCATTCACATTTTGTTCTTGGACACTTTGTGCCCCATTTTGTCCACTTTTTTTTTTTTAAAGAACTCTGTAACACGTGCTTATCAGCTTTATAGGAAGCTCTGTTTTACGAGCAGAGTCTATATTCTCTCTCTACACTTCACAGCATCACCAATGATCTAATTTAACAGTTTACCCTGGATGTTATGAAATATCTCCTCACTATACTAAGTCCAATCCAAATTTTAGCTGATTTATGAATCAGATCAAACACTTAGCTTCATTTAATAAGGTTGGACTGGTGCCTATCAAAAGAAAGTAGAGTGTTGTTAGTTTATCAAAATATAAAGAACTGCTATGAGACCAGTAAATAACCAAGTTACAAATTAATGTGAGAAATCAAAATTTGAGGTGGTCTCTGTAGTGCTCATTGAATATGCAGTACCTGCACACGAGGGAAGAGATAGAAAGTCTTGCTTGATCATCAGTCAGTTGAATGTGTTACTTTTTCTCAGATTCATCTGGTAGTTCTGAGATTTCTGTAGGACTTGCACTAGAACTTCTGAATGAGTCTTTATTTTCTCATGTCTTTCTCTTCATCCAGTGAATTTTGTCAGTCTCTGATGAGGATCTGATGAGAGCATTGGAGGTTTGGAGGATGCAGTTGTGTCTCTGTCTCTCTTCTCAGGGCAGCTTGTTGCATCCAAGTCCAGCCCCTCTGAGATACAGTATCAGTTTTCTCTTTCAGGGGTGGAGCTGATGTTCCATCCTCTTCTTCTCTCTGCAGCCGTGTGCCATCTTCTCTCTCCCTCGCTTAGTGCACAGCATAGTTGCTCTAAAAAAATGAACACTCAAGAGAGAGCTGCATGTAAATTCTGAACACAATTGTATATGAGCAATCTAATTTGCGTTTCAATCACCTCTTTCAAATGTCTCTTAATTTTATCATCTTGTTGAGAATAGCAGTCCTCATTTTTATTTAAATAAAGCAAGTTCTTCTTTGCGGAAAAAAGCAAGCGATTTCTTCTTTGCAGAATGCAGAAAAGAGCAGTAAGCTACTCTGAATTATATATAACAATTAAATAATCCTAACAAATGCATCAGCATAATGTATTTTGTTATAAATTCAGACTTCAATCTCAATCTAGTAATAGTAAATAAAAGTTGGCAACTGTCCAAAATATTTTTTCTTTTTATGTTGAGCTCAAAACATCCAATTAAATTAGTCACCCAATCTTGATCTAATTCAACACAATGCAGAAGTTATTCTTCACATTACAAAATCTTGATCAAATTTTATACTGTCTCCCAGGGATAATGAATACAAATTACAGACATCTTTAAATAACAGGATTATACTATATCTTTGATATTCATTTAATATTGTTCTATTTATTTGTTACTCTATTTAACTCTTAGAGTTATTTTATTTAAAGCATGGTCTTTAACCTATATATCTAAGCCGAGACTCATAAATCAAAATCTCATAAGTCTATTCAGCCAAATTATCTAAATACAGTTGCACATATCTGCGCTATCCCCCACTGTCATACATCTAATCAACAGAATTTTGATATTTGACTCCTGATTCACCATGGATTTGATATACAACTGCTTTTGAGATCAGCAGCGCCCTCGATAACACAGCAGAGACAGAACGTAACTTCACTAAATCAAAGTGAACTTGAATTATAGAGTATTGGATATTTGACCTAATAGACATATTTCTGGTCAAAGAGTACTCGATTTTGAAATATCCATACAGACTCATTGACTCCTTCTGATGTTACGTAAGCCACAGAGTATTAGATATTTGACCTAATGGACATATTTCTGGTCAAAGAGTACTCAATTTTGAAATATCCATACAAAACATATTTCTGGCAAAGTCGTCCTTGATACTGAACTTTTATACATAGTCATTGATTCCATCATAGGTTACATAAAGCAGACAGTAGTCCATATTTGACCTTCTGAACATATTTCTGGCCCAAGAGTACTCGATGTTGAACTTTCTAAACTCACTAATTTACTCCTTCTGATGTTATGTCAGCCATAGATTATTGAATATTTGACCTGATAGACATATTTCTGGTTAAAGAGTGCTCAAACTTGAAATTTTTATAAATTACTATTGACTCCTGATGTTATTTCGCCCAAACAGAAGTCCATATTTGACCTAGTGAACAATTTTCTGGCCAAAGAGTATTCGATATTGAACTTCTTATATATGTTTATTGATGTCTTCTTATGTCATTTCAGCCATATAGAAGTCTATACATGACCTTCTGAACATATTTCTGACCCAAGAGTCCTCGATCATGAACTTTCTCTACAGACTCATTGACTCCTTCTGATGTAACATTAGACAGACAGTAGTCCAAATTTGACATAATGAACATATTCCTGGCCCAAGAGTACTCGATCTTGAACTTTCTATACATACTCATTGACTCCGTCTCAAGTTACTTCACCCATAGAGAAATCTAAATTAGACCTACTAAACATATTCCTGGCAAATTCGTCCTTGATAATGAACTTTTTTATACATAGTCATTGACTCCATCAGACGTTACATCAACCAGACAGTAGTCCATATTTGACCTACTGAACATATTTCTGGCCCAGGAGTACTCGATCTTGAACTTTCTATACTTATTCATTGACTCCTTCTGATGTTACATAAGCCACAGAGTATTAGATATTTGACCTAATGAACATATTCCTGGCCCAAGAGTACTCGATCTTGAACTTTCTATACATACTCATTGACTCCGTCTCAAGTTACTTCACCCATAGAGAAATCTAAATTAGACCTACTGAACATATTCCTGGCAAATTCGTCCTTGATAATGAACTTTTATACATAGTCACTGACTCCATCAGCCAGACAGTAGTCATATTTCGGGCCAAAGATATTGAACTTTTTATAAATACTCATTGATGTCTTCTGATGTCACATGAGCCATACAGTAAGCCATATTTGACCTTATGAACATATTTTAACAGTTTTCGATCTTGGACTATCTATACTAATGGACATATTTCTGGTCAAAGAGTACTCGATTTTGAACTTTCCTTACAGACTCGTTGACTCCTTCTGAAGTTGCTTTACCCATAGAGGTCTACCTTAGACCTACTGAACATATTCCTGGCAAATTCATTTTGATAATAAACTTTTTATACATAGTCATTGAATCCATCAGATTTTGCATCAGCTAAACATTAGCACATATTTGACCTACTGAATATATTTCAGGCCAAAGAGTTTTCGATATTGAACTTTTTATAAATGCTCATTGATGTCTTCTGATATCACATGAGCCATACATTAGGCCGTATTTGACCTAATGAACATATTTCTGGCCTAAGAGTTCTCGATCTTGAACTTTTTATAAATGCTCATTGATGTCTTCTGATGTCACATGAGCCATACATTAGACCATATTAGACGCACTGAACATATTTCTGGCAAATTCGTCCTTGATAATGAACTTTCCTTACAGACTCATTGACTCCTTCTGAAATTGCTTCACCCATAGAGAAATCTATATTAGACCTACTGAACATATTCCTGGCAAATTCGTCCTTGATAATGAACTTTTTATACATAGTCATTGACTCCATCAGATTTTTACATCAGCCAGACATTAGGTCCTTATTTGACCTACTTAACATATCTCGGGCC
This sequence comes from Hypophthalmichthys nobilis, assembly GCA_037950665.1. Classification (NCBI taxonomy): domain Eukaryota; kingdom Metazoa; phylum Chordata; class Actinopteri; order Cypriniformes; family Xenocyprididae; genus Hypophthalmichthys; species Hypophthalmichthys nobilis. The sequence goes on along the minus strand of CM075482.1, from coordinate 8,829,746 downwards.
AAAGAGTATTCGAAATTGAACTTTTTATAAATGCTCATTGATGCCTTCTGATCTCACATGAGCCATACATTAGGCCATATTTGACCTGATGAACATATTTCTGGTCTGAGTTCTCGATCTTGAACTTTTTACAAATACTCTTGATGGCATGAATACAAATTGAGGCAAATTCGTCCTTGATAATGAACTTTCTCTACAGACTCATTGACTCCTTCTGATGTTACATCAGACAGACAGTAGTCCAAATTTGACATAATGAACATATTCCTGGCCCAAGAGTACTTGATCTTGAACTTTCTATACTTACTTGTTGACTCCTTCTGATGTTACGTAAACCTCTGTGTACTCTGTGTATTACATATTTGACCTAATGGATACATTTCTGGTCAAGGAGTACTCGATTTTGAACTTTCCACACAAGACTCATTGTTCATTGCTCATTAGCAAATTAGTCCTCGATCATGAACTTCCTATTGATACTAGACTCCATCTGATGTTAGATCAGCAAGACAGTAGTCCATGTTTGACCCAATGAACACATTTCTGGTCCAATATTACTCGACCTTGAACTTTCTATACATACCCATTGCCTCACTCTAATGTTACTTCAGCCATACATCAGCCCATGTTTGACCTACTGAACATATTTCTGGCAAATCAGTCCTTAATGAGTATGTATAGAAAGTTCATGATCGAGGACTAATTTACCAGAAATATGTTTAGTAGGTCTAATATGGACTTCTGTATGGGTGAAGTAACATCAGGAGTCAATAGTAATGTATAAAAAGTTCAAGATCTAATACTATTTCTCCAGAAATATGTCCATTAGGTCAGATATGCAGTATTCTATAGCTGACGTATCATCAGGAGTCATGTATAAAAACTTCATGATCGAGGACTAACTTGCTAGAAATATGTTCAGAAGGTCAAATATGGACTTCTATTGGCTGATATGACATCAGAAGATGTCAGTGAGCATATACGAAAAGCTCAATATCAAATACTCTTTGGTATATAATATGTTCAGTCTGGAGTCAATGAGTCTGTATAGAAATTTCAAGATCGAGTACTCTTGGACCAGAAATATGTTCATTATGTCAGATGTTGACTACTGTCTTTCTGATGTAACATGAGAAGGAGTCAAGGAGTCTGTATAGAAATTTCATGATCAAGGACTCTTGGGTCATAAATATGTTCAGAAAGTCAAATATGTACTTCTATATGGCTGATGTGACATCAGAAGACATCAATTATTATATATAAAAAGTTCTATATCAAATACTCTTTGGTAAGAAATTTGTCTGTCAAATATGGTGTACTGTCTGTTTGATGTAACATCAGACGGAGTCAATATAGAAAGTTCTTGATCGAGGACTCGGGTCAGAAATATGTACAGTAGGTCAAATATGGACTTTTATATGTCTAATGTGACATCAGAACATCAAATACTCTCAGGTCAGAAATATGTTCAGTCAGTCAAATATGGACTACTCTTTGGCTGATCTAACATCAGATAGAGTCAATGAGCATGTATAGAAAGTGCATGATGGAGGACTAATTTGCCATAAATATGTTCAGTCGGTCAAATATGGTACCGTCTGGCTGATCTAACATCAGATGGAGTCATTGAACATATATATAGAAAATTCATGATCGAGGACTAATTTCTAAGAATTATGTTCAGTAGGTATGGGCTCGGGTATAGCTGAAGTAATATCAGAGTGAGGCAATGAGTATGTACCGAAAGTTCATGATCGAGGACTGATGGGACAGAAAACATTTAAGTGGGTCTAATTTGGAGTTCTGTATGGCTGGTATAAAATCAGAAGGAGGCAATGAGTAGGTATATTCATGATTGATTACTCTTTGGCTAGAAATATGCTTGGTAAGGTCTAAATGGACTACTGTCTGGCTGATCTAACATCAAATGGAGTCAATGGGTCTGTATAGAAAGTTCAAGATCGAGTACTCTTGGGCCAGAAAAATGTACAGTATGTCAAATATGGACTACTTTCTGGCTGATGCAAAATCAGAAGGAGTCAATGAACCTGTACAGAAAGTTCAACATTGAGTATTCTTGGGCCAGGAATATGTTCAGAAGGTCAAATATGGACTGCTGTCTGTCTGATGAAACATCAGTTTCTTCTTTATAAAACATATGTTAATTATTGTATGCAAAACAATGAAACAGTTAGTTCTTTTAGTTATTGTAATGCAACAGCATATATGATTTGTTTTCTCTTCAATACACAAAGAGAAGATTTAGTTATATGCAATGCAGTGCAACAAACACCTGTCATGTGTTATCTCTTCTCTGCACATTAATTTATATCGTGTAGATACGTATTAATTTAATGCAATGCAATGTTATATGTTACCTATTCAACCTGTTATATGTTATCTCTTCAATGCATAACAGAAATAATTAGTTCTTGTTTGTATTGCAATGAAAGAGAGCATAACATATGTATTATTCTTCCACGCACAACGGAATGATTAAGAGCTTGTATGCAATGCAACAGCTCAGATGTGTTTTCTCTTCATTTCACGACGGAATAAGTTATTGTAAAGAATGAAAAGAAACAGTGCATAGCTAATATGTAATTCTTCACCGCACAAAGGATTAAGCTAGACTGTGTGTGCAATGCAATGCAAAAGCACATATCTTAGGTGTTATCTCTTCAATGCACAAGTTCTTGTGTGCATTGCAATGCACAACGATATAAGTTAGTTCTTGTATACAATGCAATACACCATCACCTGTGTTGTGCATCTCTTCTTCACTGGATATCGGGTTAGGTTTGATCGTGTAGATATGTGTGTGTTATCTCTTCACTGCACAAATGATTAATTTCTTTGTTTCTTTGTTGAATTTCGTTGTTCTTTTTACAAGGCAAGGAAACAGTGTGTAGTTATATGTTAGTTCTTTTATTGCATTGCAATGCAACAGATCTTTTGTGCTTTTTCATGCACAACGGAATAAGTTGTATACAATGCAAGGAAACAGTGCATACTCTGTTAGGTCTTGTATTCATGGCAATGCATGCACGCATGTTTTCTCTTCAGTGCAAAACCGTTGAGTTAGTTCGTTCATTGCAACATCACATATGTTATGTTATGTATTATCCTTTCAATAAAGGAATAAGTTAGTTCCTGTATACAAAGCAAGGAAACAGTGCATAACTTACATGTTACAATGCAACAGCACATATGTTATTAATTTCTTCTATGCACACTGTAATAAGTTAAGTATTTTATGCAAAACAATAAACAGTTAGTTCTTGTATTTAATGCTATGCAACAGCATATATTATTTGTTTTCTCTTCAGTGCACTAAAAGGAAAGAGTTCGTTTTTGTATGCAATGCAGTGCAACAAGCACCTGTCATGTGTTATCTCTTCACTGCACATCGGGTTAGATCGTGTAGATATGTATTGTGTTATCTCTTACATTCACTGAATTTCGTTGTTCTTTTATACAATGCAAGGAAACAATGCATAGCTTATGTGTTAGTTCTTGTATGCATTGCAATGCACAACGAAATAAGTTATTTTAGATCATTTTAGTTCTTGATGTAATGCAGTGCAACAGCACCCGTTTTATTTGTTATCTGTTCATTGCACAGCTGAATAATTTTGTTTTTGTAAATGCAAGGAAATGGTGCATACTGTTAGAGCTTTTATTCATGGCAAATGCATGCACGCATGTTATCTATTCAATGCACAGTTATTTCATTCAATATAATACCATATATTTATGTATTATCTCTTCAGTGCATAAGGAATAAATTAGATGTTGTACATCACTTACATGTTAGTTCTTGTATCCATTGTAATGCAACACAATGTTATTTTAAAATCTTTTCTATGTAAAATGTAACAAGTTAATTATTGTATGCAATGCAATGAAAGTTAGGGCTCATGTTTATTGCAATGCAACACCACATATTTGTGACTGATTTGTGTTTTCGCCCTTGTGTCAACCCTTCACTGCATAACAGATTAAGTTAATGCAATGCACATATGTTATCTCTTCAATGCACAAACGAAATTAGCACCTGTGCACCAGCACCTGTGTTGTGTGTCTCATCACAGCTCATCGGGTTAAGCTAGATTATGTATTATCTCTTCAGTGCACAAAGAATAATCATTTTCTTACATTCGTTGCATTTAGTTGTTCTTTTATACAATACATGGAAATAGATTTACCTTTACCTTAAGCATAGCTTACCTGCAGTGTAACAGAACATATGGGTTACCTCTTTAATGCACAACGAAATATATATCATTTTAGTTCTTGTATATAATGCAGTTCAACAGCACCCGTGTAATGTGATATCTTTCATTGTTGTCTCTTCATTGCACACCGAAATGGTGCATTATTAGGTCCTCTATTCCACTCATGTTATCTTTTTAGTGCACAATCGATGAGTTAGTTCATTCATTACAACATCACATATGTTATGTGTTATCTCTTCAATGCATAAGAAATGAGTTAATTATTGTATGCATTGCAATGCAACAGCACATAATATATTAATTTCTTCAATACACAACGTAATAAGTTAATTATTGTATGCAAAACAATGAAACAGTTAGTTCGTCGTATTTATTGCTATGCAACAGCATATATGATTTGTTTTCTCTTCAATGCACAAAGGAGAGAGTTAGTTTATGTTTGCAATGCAGTGCAAAAAGCACCTGTCATGTGTTAACTATACAATGCTCAACAAAATAAGTTAGTTCTTATATACAATGAAGCATAGACAATGCATGCATATATGATATTTATTTTCTCTTTTTATGCAGAAAGGAAATAGTTATTTCTATTACCATCACCTGTTTTGTGTATCACTTCATTGCACGTCAGGTTGAGGTAGATCGTGTAGATATGTATGTGTTATCTCCTTCAGTGCACAATTGATTAATTTCTTACATTATGCATTTCGTTGTTCTTTTATACAATACAAGGAAATATGATTTCTTCAGTGCACAGCGTAATACGTTAACTATTGTATACAATGCACTAAAACAGTTAGTTCTTGTATATGACTAAGGTAATACTTCTTCACTGCACAATGACAGATCGTCAGATCGTGTATGCAATTCAGTGCGCATACGTTTATGTGCACATGTTCAGTGCACAATACTTATTGTATTTATTGCAATGTAGTAGCAACTATGTTGTCTCTTCATATTTAATTTTTGTCTCTTCAGTGAACACCGGAATAATTTTACTTCTTGTATACTTGCATAACGTACGTGTTAGTTCTTTATGCATTTCAATGCAGCTGCATAATGAGTTCAATAAATTAGTTCTTGTATAGAATGAAAAGAAACAGTACATAGCTAATATGTAATTCTTAACTGGGTTGAGTTAGATCGTGTATGCAATGCAATGCAAAAGCACATATCTTAGGTTTATATCTTCAATGCACAACTGTATAAGTTAGTTCTTGTATATAATGCAATACACCATCACCTGTGATGTGTATCTATTCACTGCACATCGGGTTAAGTTAGATCACGTAGATATGTCTGTATCTCTTCAGTGCACAAATGATTGATTTCTTACATTCATTGCATTTCGTTGTTTTATACAATACAAGGTACAAAACAGTGCATAGCTTATATGTAGTTCTTGTATGCATTGCAGTGCAACGAACGTATTGTTACCTCTTAAATGCACAACGAATGTTATTTAAGTTCTTTTATGTAACATTTTAGTTCGTAACAGCTCATAATTTCTTGTATGCACAGCGTGATAAGTTAACTATTGTATGCAATGCAATGAAATACCCTGCTGAAAAAAACAGCATATGCTGGTTAAGGTAGATTTTAGAGCTGGTATGTTGGTTTGAGCTGGTTTATGCTGGTCCTATGCTGGTCCATGCTGGTCCTGGTCCAGCATAGGACCAGTTCAGGACCAGCATGGACCAGCACTTGACCAGCTCAAACCAGCATACCAGCTCCAAAACCTACCTTAAACAGCATATGCTGTTTTTTTCAGCAGGGTAGTTATTGTATTTATTACAATGCAACAGCATATATGATTTGTGCTTTCTCGTTAATGCACAAAGGAAAGAGTTATTTCTTGTAGTGCAACAGCACCTGTTATGTGTTTTCTCTTCACTGCACAGCGGATTAAATTAATGCAGTGCATATATGTTATGCGTTATCTTTTTAATGCATAACGGCATGAGTTCGAAGGAAAGAGACAAAGGAAAGAGTTTTCTTGTATCTTTTTGGTGCAACAACCTATCATGTGTTATCTCTTCACTGCACAACGGCATGAGTTCGTTCTTGTTTGCAATGCAGTGAAATAGAGCATTATTCATTATTCTTCAAATGCACAACGGAATAATTGAGAGCTTGTATGCAATGCAAAAGCATATATGTTATGTGTTTTCTCTTCAATGTATAATTGAATGAGTTAGTTCTTGAACAGAATGAAAAAAAAATAGTGCATACCTAATATGTAGTTCTTCACAGTGGATTAAGTTAGTGTATGCTATACAATGCAAAAGTACATATCTTGTCTTATCTCTTCAATACATAACGGTATAGTTAGTTCTTGTATACAATGCATTGAAACAGCGCATACATAATATTTATTCATTTATGCATTTGCAATGCAACAGCACATATGAGTTACATTTTTGATGCACAACAGAATATGTAATGTCAGTTAAGATATTGAATGCAACGCAATGCAACAACATGTAGGTCATGCGTTATCTCTTTATCAAGTTCTTGTATATAATGCAATGCACCTATGTTGTGTATATGTATGTATTATCTCTTCAGTGCAGAATGAATGATTAATTTCGTACATTAACTGCATTTTGTTGTTCTTATATACAATACAATGAAACAGTGCATAGCTTGTATGTAGTTGAATGAATTGCAATGCAACTTACTGTATGTGTTACCTCTTTAATGCACTACGAAATAAGTTGTCATTTTAGTTCTTGTATGTAATACAGTGCAACAGCACCCATGTTGCATTATATATTCATTGCACAGCGGAATAAGATTTAGTTTACAATGCAAGGAAATAGTGCATACTATCAGGTCTTGTATTCATGGCAATGCATCCACGTATGTTATCTCTTCAATGCACAACGGATGAGTTCATTCATTGCAACATCACATATGTTATGTGTTATATTTCCAATGCATTAATTAAGTTAGTTCTTATATACAAGCAAGGAAACAGCACATATGTTATATTAATCTCTTCTAAGCACAATGCAATGAAACAGTTACTTCTTGTATTTATCACAATGCAACATGATTTGTGTTTTCGCTTCAATGCAGAAAGGAAAAGTTAGTTCTTGTATAAAATGCAAGGAAACAGTGCATAGTATTGCAGTGCAACAGAACATATTTGTTACCTCTTTAATGCACAATAAAATAAGTTATTTTAGTTCTTGTTTGTAATGCAGTGCAAGAGTACCTTTGTCAACTCTTCACTGCACAATGGAATGTTATTTCTTATAAGCAATCCAATGAAACAGCGCATACCTCATATGTACATAATGCTACAGCACATATATGTTACGTCTTTAATGCACAACGGAATAAGTTAGAACTTAAGTTATGCAATAGCACTATGTTATCTCTTCAATGCACAGATGAAATGAGTTTGTTATTGTATTCATTGCAATGTTATGCTTTATTTTTCACTGCATAACGGATCTTCTTTTTTTGTTTTGTTTTTGGATGCATTGCAATGCAACAGCACATAATACCTCTTTAATACACTACAGAACACTTACATGTAAATTTCTGCAAAACAGAAGTCCATATTAGACATACTTAAAAAAAAATTGCCAAAAAATCCTCAATTCTGAATTTTCTATACATACTCGTTGCCTCACCCGGATATTACTTCAGCTATACATGTTTGACCTACTTTTGGCAAATTACTCCTCGATCATTAAATACTTATATATACTCATTATTCCTTGTGATGATACACCAGTGAACCATATTTGACCTAATGGACATATTTCTGGCCATTTACTCCTTCTGCTGTTACATCAGACAAACAGTAGTCCATATTACACCTACTGAACATATTCTGGCAAATTTATTAACTTTCTATACATACTCATTGACTCTATCTGATGTTAGATCAGCCAGACAGTAGTACTTGAATTAACAGATTTTTGACCAAATGAACGGCCTGACCAAAGAGAATTTGATATTTATCTTTTTATATTTACTCATTGACACCTTTTAATGTCACATCAGACATGTAGAAGTCCATATCTGACATACTGAACATATTTCTGACTCAAGAGTCCTCGATCATGAACATTCTATACAAACTTGTTGTCTCCTGATGTTAAATCAGACCAACAGTAGACCATATTTGACCTAATGAACATAAGCCTGACCCAAGAGTCCTTGATCATGAAATTTCTATACAGACTCATTGACTCCTTCTGGTGATACGTCAGCCATAAAGTATTGGATATTTGCACTAATGGATATATTTCTGGTCAAAGAGTACGCAATCTTGAATGCTTTTATACATTCCATCATGATGTTACTTCACCCATACAGAAGTCCATACTGAACATATACTGAACGTATTTCTGGCAAATTAGTCCTTGACCATGAACTTTTTTATACATACTCATACATAAGCCAGATAGTAGTCCATATTTGACCCAGTGAACATATTTCTGGCCCAAGAGTATTCGATCTTGAACTTTCTATACATAATCCTTACCTCTCTCTGATTTTACTTCAGCCATAAAGTATTGGATAATTTACCTAATGGACATATTTCTGGCCAAAGACTACTCGATCTATGACTTTTAATATAATACCACTGACTCATTCTGATGTTACTTCACCTATACAGAAGTCCATATTAGACCTAATGAACATATTTCTGACCCAAAAATCCTCGATCATGAACTTTCTATACAGACTCATTGAATACTTCTGATGTTACATCAGACAGACAGTAGTCCATATTTGACATAATGAACATATTTCTGGCCAAAGAGTACTCAATCTTGAATTTTCTATAAAGACTCATTGAATCCTTCTGATGTTGCATCAGACAGTGGTCCATATTTGACCTACTGAACATATTTCTGGCCAAAGAGTATTCGATATTGAACTTTTTATATATACTCATTGACTCCTTCTAATGATGCTTCAGCCATAGAGTATTAGATATTTGACCTAATGAACATATTTCTTAGCCTAACTCTAATTGATCTTGAACTTTCAAAAAATACACATTGACTACTTGTGATTTTATACCAGCCATACAGATGTCCATATTAGATCTACTTAAATTTTTTGGTCCAAAGAATCCTCGATCATTAACTTTCTATACATACTCGTTGCCTCACTCTGATGATACGTTAGCCAGACAGTAGTCCATATTTGACCAACTGAACATATTTCTGACCAAAGAGTTTTTGATGTTGAACCTTTTATTTATACTCATTGACACCCTCTATTGTCACATCAGCCATATAGAGGTCCATATTTGACGTACTGAACATTTCTGACCCTTAGAATCCTTGATCATGAACTTTCTACATATACTTATTGCCTGACTCTAATTTTACTTCGGCCATGTTTGAGCCCATGTTTGATCTACTGAACATATTTCTGGCAAAGTAGTCTTCGATCATTAACTTTTTATACATTCTCATTGGCTCCTTCTGATTATATGTCAGCTATAGAGTATTGCATATTAGATTTAATGGATACATTTCTGGCCAAAGAGAACTTAATCTTGAACTTTCTATACATACTCATTAGCTCACTCTGATTTTATTTCAGCCATTCATGAGACCATGTTTGACCTACTGAACATATTTCTGGAAAATCAGTCCTCAATCATGAGCTTTTTATACATACTAATTGACTCCTTCTGATGTCAGCCATAGAGTACTGCATATTTGACCTAATGGACATATTTCTGACCAAAGAGTATTTGATATTGAGATTTTTATATACACCCATTGACGACTTCTGATGTCACATCAGCCAAGTCCATATATGACCTACTGTACATAAGCCTGACCCAAGAGTCCTCGATCATGAAATGTCTATACAGACTCATTGACTCCTTCTGACGTTACATCAGACAGAAAGTAGTCCATATTTGACATAATGAACATATTTTTGGCCAAAGAGTACTCAATCTTGAAATTTCTATAAAGACTCATTGAACCCTTCTGATGTTGCATCAGACAGACAGTAGTCCATATTTGACATAATGAACATATTTCTGGCCCAAGAGTACTCGATTCTGAACTTTCTACACTTACTCATTGACTCCTTCTGATGTTATGTCAGCCATAGAGAATTAGATATTTGATATGATCAATAGTCCTTGATCATAAACTTTTTATATATAGTCATTGCCTCACTCTGATGTTACATTAGCGATGCGCAAGCATCGCTGTGTTTGACCTGCTGCACATATTTCTGGCAAACTAGTCCTCGATCATAAACTTTTTATTCATACATATTAAATCATTCTGATGATACATCAGCCATAAAGTATTAGATATTTGACCTAATGGACAAATTTCTGGTCAAAGAGTACTCAAACTTGAAATTTTACGTTACTATTGACTCCTGATGTTACTTCACACACAGAATTCCACATTAGACCTACTGAACATATTTCTGCAAATTAGTCCTCGATAATGAACTTTTTTTGCATACTCATTGACTCCTGATTATACGTCAACCATAGAGTATTGCATATTGGACCGAAAGGACATATTTTTGGACAAAGAGTGCTCGAACACAAACTTTCCATAAATTTACTATTTACTGCATTTGATGTTAGGTCAGCCAGACAGTAGTCCATATTTGACCTACTGAACATTTCTGGACAAAGAGTATTCAATATTGAACTTTTTATATATACTCATTGACTCCTTCTAATGATACTTCAGCCATAGAGATATTTGACCTAATGGACATATTTCTGGTCAAAAAATGCTCGATCTTGAACTTTTTATACATTACTACTGACTCCTTCTGATGTAACATCGGACAGAGAGTAGTCCATATTTGACCTAATGAACATATTTCTAGCCTAACACTAATGGACCTTTAACTTCCTAAAAAATACACATTGACTCCTTGTGATTTTATTTCAGCCATACAGAAGTCCATATTAGATCTACTTAAATTTTTTGTCCAAAGAATCCTCGATCATGAACTTTCTACTCATTGCCTCACTCTGATGATACGTTAGCCAGACAGTAGTCCATATTTAACCAACTGAACATATTTCAGACCAAAGAGTTTTTGATGTTGAACATTTTATTTATACTCATTGACACCTTATATTGTCACATCAGCCATATAGAGGTCCATATTTGACGTACTGAACATATTTCTGACCCAAGAGTCCTTGATCATGAACATGAACTTTCTACATATACTTAATGCCTTACTCTAATTTTATTTCGGCCATATTTGAGCCCATGTTTGAACTACTGAACATATTACTGGCAAAGGAGTCTTCGATCATTCACTTTTTATACATTCTCATTGGCTCCTTCTGATTATACGTCAGCCATAGAGTATTGCATATTAGATCTAATGGATACATTTCTGGCCAAAGAGAACTTGATCTTGAAGTTTCTATACTTACTCATTGCCCCACTCTGATTTTATTTCAGCCATACATGACATACATGCCCATGTTTGACCTACTGAACATATTTCTGGCCCAAGAGTACTCGATCTTGCATTTTCTAAACTCATTAATTTACTCCTTCTGATGTTATGTCAGCCATACAGAAGTCTATACATGACCTTCTGAACATATTTCTGACCAAGAGTCCTCGATCATGAACTTTCTCTACAGACTCATTGACTCCTTCTGATGTAACATCACACAGACAGTACTCCAAATTTGACATAATGAACATATTCCTGGCCCAAGAGTACTCGATCTTGAACTTTCTATACTTATTCATTGAGTCAATCTGATGTTACGTAAACCACAGAGTAGTAGATATTTGACCTAATTGACATATTTCTGTTCAAAGAGTACTCAATTTTGAAATTTCCATACAGACTCATTGACTCCTTCTGATGTTACTTCTCAAAAGAGAAGTCCAAATTAGATGTAATGAACATATTTCTGGCAAATTAGTCCTCGATCATGAACTTTCTATACAGACTCATTGACTCCTTCTGCTGATACGTCAGAAATAGTGTATTGGATATTTGCACTAATGGACATATTTATGGTCAAAGAGTACTCAATTTTGAATGTTTTATACATGCCTTCATGATGTTGTTACTGAACCCAAACAGAAGCCCATACCGAACATATATTGAACATATTTCTGGCAAATTACTCCTCGATCATGAACATTCTATACATACCCGTTGACTCCATCTGATGTGAGATCAGCCAGACAGTAGTCCATATTTGACCTACTGAACATATTTCTGGCAAATTCGTCTTCAATAATGAACTTTTTATACATCGTCATTGTCTCCTTCAGATTTTACATCAGCTAGACATTAGTCCATATTTGACCTACTAAACAAATTTTCGGGCCAAAGAGTATTAGATATTGAACTTTTTATAAATACTCACTGAACCATAAAGTAGGCCATAATGAACATATTTGTGGCCTAAGAGTTCTCGATCTTGAGCTTTCTATAAATAATGATTGACTCCTTCTGATTTTATTTCAGCCATACAGATTGTCATATTAGACCTATTACATTTTTCTGTCCAAAAGGTCCTCGATCATGATCTTTCCATACATACTCGCTGCCTCAATCTGACGTTACTTCAGCCATATAGGAACCCATTTTTGACCTACTGAACATATTTCTGGCAAATTTGTCAAAGATGATAAACTTTTTTTTTCATCCATATTGACCTTCTAATGATACGTCAGCCATAGAGTATTCGACATTTGACCTACTGGACATATTTCTGGTCAAAGAGTACTCGATTTTGAAATATCCATAAAGATTCATTGCCTCCTTCTGATGTTACGTAAGCCACAAAGTATTAGATGTTTGACCTAATGGACATATTTCTGGTCAACGAGTACTCGACTTTGAAATATCCATACAAAACATATTTCTGGCAAAGTCGTCCTTGATAATGAACTTTTATACATAGTCATTGACTCCATCAGAGGACTCCATCAACCAGACAGTAGTCCATATTTCACCTTCTGAACAAATTTCTGGCCCAAGCGTACTTGATGTTGAACCTTCTAAACTCACTAATTTACTCCTTCTGATGTTATGTCAGCCATAGAGTATTGGATATGTGGCCTAATGGACATATTTCTGGTCTAAGAGTACTCAATCTTGAACTTTCTATACATACTCATTGAATCATTCTGATGTTACTTCAGACATATATGAAGCCATTTTTGACCTACTGAGCAAATTTCTAGTAAATTAGTCCTTGATGATGAAATCTCTATACAGACTCATTGACTGGTGTTACATCAGAGAGACAGTAGCCCAAATTTGACATAAAAAACATATTTCTGGCCCAAGAGCGCTTGATCTTGAACTTTCTTTACATACTCTTTGATTCCTTCTGATTTTATTTCAGCCAAACAAAAATCCATATTAGACCAAATTCAACGTTTTTTGTCCCAAGAGTCCTCAATCATGAATTTTGTATATACATACTCTTTGCCTCACTCTGATGTTCCTTCAGCCATACATGAGCCCATGTTTGAGCTACAGAACATATCTCTGGCAAATTAGTCCTCGCTCATGAACTTTTTATACATACTCATTGCCTCACTCTGATGTTTCTTCACCAATACACAAGTCCATATTAGACCTACTGAACATATTTCTGGCAAATTAGTCCTTGATCAAGAACTTTCTATACTGACTCATTGACTCGTAATTTTATTTCAGCCCTACAGAAGTCCATAATTAACCCTGATAAAAAAATTTCTTTATCAAGAGTCCACAATCATGAACTTTATATACATGCCTCACTCTGATGTTACTTCAGTCATAGAGTATTGTATATTTGACCTAATGGACTTATTTTTCACAAATTAGCCCTCAATCATGAATTTTCTGTACATCCTCACTGAATTCATCTGATGTACCGTGAGCCACACAGTAGTCAATGTTTGACCTTCTGAACATAGTTCTGGCCAAAGAGTATTCAATATTGAATTTTATACTCATTGACGCCTTCTGATATCACATCAGCCATACAGTACACATAGTCCACATTTGACCTACTGAACATATTTCTTACCCAAGTGTACTCAATCAGTTAACTTTCTATACATACTCATTGATTCACTCTGATGTTACTTCAGCTATTTATTAACCCATTTTGACCTACTGAACAAATATCTGGCAAATTAGTCTTGAACTTTTTATACTAACTCATTGACTCCTTCTCATGCTACATCAGCCATAGAGTTTTGCACATTTGACCTAAATGACATATTTCTGGCCAAAGAGTACTTGATCTTGGACTTTTCATACATTACTGTTGACTCCTTCTGATGTTACTTCACCCATACAGAAGTCCATATTCATTCAATCATGAACTTCATATGCATACTTATTGACTCCATCTGATGTTAGATAAGCCACACAGTATTCCATATTTGACTGATTGAACATATTACTGGCCAAAGAGTATTCGACATTGAAGTGTTTATATATACTCAATGACGCCTTCTGATGTAACATCAGCCATATAGAAGTCTATATTTGACCTACAGAATATATTTTTGGCCCAAGAGTCCTCGATCATGAACTTTATATACACGCCTCACTCTGATGTTTCTTCAGCCATAGAGTATTGCATGTTTGACCTAATGGAATATTTATAGCCAAAGAGTTCTCAATTTTGAACTTTTATTCATTATCATTGGCTCCTTCTGAAGCTACATCAGCCATAGAGTTTTGCTCATTTGACCTAAATGACATATTTCTGGCCAATTAGTACTTGATCTTGAACTTTTCATACATTACTGTTGACTCTTTCTGATGTTACTTCACCCATACAGAATCCATATTAGACCTACAGAACATATTTCTGGCAAATTAGTCCTCGATCATGAACTTTCTCTACTGACTCATTGACTCCTGATGTTAAATCAGACAGACAGTAGTCCATATTTGACCTACTGAACATATTTCTGGTCCATATTTTACGTAAAGAACATATTTCTGGCTCAAGAGCTCTTGATCTTGAACTTTCTTTACATACTCATTGATTCCTTCTGATTTTATTTCAGCCAAACAAAAGTCCGTATTAGACCAAATTCAACATTTTTTGTCCCAAGAATCCTCAATCATGAATTTTGTATATACATACTCATTGCCTCACTCTGATGTTTCTTCACCAATACAGAATTCCAGATGAGATCTACTGAACATATTTCTGGCAAATTAGTCAGGAACTTCATGAACATACTTATTAACATATCGTGATGTTAGATAAGCCATACAGTAGTCCATATTTGACCGACTGAACATATTTCTGGCTACAGAGTATTCGACATTGAAGTTCTTATATATACTCATTGACGCCTTCTGATGTCACATTAGCCATATAGAAGTCTATATTTGACCTACAGAACATATTTCTGGCCCAAGAGGACTCGATCTTGAACTTTCTCTACATAGTCATTGACTCCATCTGATTTTTTTCAGCCATACAGGAGTCCATATTAGACTTGATTACATTTTTTCTGTACCAAGAATCCTCGATCATGAACTTTATATACATGCCTCACTCTGATGTTACTTCTGCCATAGAGTACTGCATATTTGACCTAATGGACATGTTTCAAGCAAATTAGTCCTCGATCATGAACATTCTATACATACTTATTGACTGCTTCTGATGATACGTCAGCCATAGAATATTGCATATTTGACCTAAAGGTCATATTTCTGGCCAAAAGCACTCAATCTTGAGCTTTTCATACATTATTATTGATTCCTTCTGATGTTACTTCACCCAAACAAAAGTCCATATTAGACCTACTGAACATATTTCTTACCCAAGTGTACTCGATCAGTTAACTTTCTATACATACTCATTGATTCACTCTGATGTTACTTTCAGCTATTTGACCTACTGAACAAATTTCTGGCAAATTAGTCCTCTATGATGAACTTTATATACTAACTCATTGACTCCTTCTGATGTTACTTCAAACAGACAGTAGTCCATATTTGACCTACTGAATATATTTTTGGTGCAAGGTACTTGATCTTGAACTTTTCATACATTACTAATGACTCATTCTACCATACAGAAGTCCATATTAGACCTACAGAAGATATTTCTGGCAAATTGGTCCTCGATCAGGAATTTCACATACATACTTATTAACTCCATCTGATGTTAGATAAGCCAGACAGTAATCCATTTTGGACCAACTGAACATATTACTGACCAAAGAGTATTCGACATTGAAGTTTTTATATATACTCATTGATGCTTTCTGATGTCACATCAGCCATATAGAAGTCTATTTTTGACCTACTGAACTGTTTCATTGCAATGCATACAATAATTGACTTATGTTGTGCATTGAAGAAATTAATACAACACGCTGTTGCACTGTGATGCATACAAGAACGTGTATGTTATGGACAGTTTCCTTGCATTGTGCATTGAAGAGAAAACAAATCGCCTATGCTGTTGCATTGCAATACTTCAAGAACTTGCATTGCTTTCAAAATTCGAACTAAACTTATAAACTTATTTCGTTGTGTGTTAAAGAGATAACACTTAACATGTGCATTGCATTACAGGAAAGTTGATCCGTTTTGCAGTGACAAGATAACACGAAAGGTGCTTGTTGCACTGCGTTGCATAAAAGAAATAACTGTTTCCTTTGTGCATTGAAGAGAAAAGGTTTCGCATATACTGTTAAATTGCAATGCATACAAGAACGTATTATGGACAGGTTCCTTGCATTGTGCAATTGAAGAAAAAACAAATCGCATATGATGTTGCATTGCAATGGATCAAGAACTAGCATTGTTTTCAAAATTTTAACTAAACTTATGAACATAGTTCGTTGTGTATTAAAGAGATAACACTTAACATGTGCATTGCATTACAGGAAGTTATTCCGTTTTGCAGTGACAAGATAACACGAAAGGTGCTTGTTGCACTGTGTTCCATGAATGAAATAAATCGTTTCTTTGTGCACTGAAGTGAGAACAACTCACATATGCTGTTGCACTGCAATAAATATAAGAACTAACTGTTTCATTGCAATGCATACAATAATTGACTTATGTTGTGCATTGAAGAAATTAATATAACACGCTGTTGCATTGTGATGCATACAAGAACGTGTATGTTATGGACAGTTTCCTTGCATTGTGCATTGAAGAGAAAACAAATCGCATATGCTGTTGCATTTCAATACATCAAGAACTTGCATTGCTTTCAAAATAACAAATCAACTTATAAACATATTTCGTTGTGTTTTAAAGAGAAAACACAACATGTGCATTGCATTGCAGGAATTTGTTCCGTTTTGCAGTGAAGAGATAATACATAACGTGCATTGCACGGCAGTAACTTAATCCGTTTTGCAGGTAAGAGATAACACATGACAGGTGTTTGTTGCACTGCATTGCACAAAAGAACAAATTCTTTACATTGTGCATTGAAGAGCAACCCAATCACAAACGCTGTTGCACTGCAATAAATACTAACTGTTTCGTTGCATTGCATATACAATAATTAACTTATGATGTGCATAGAAGAAATTGATATAACGTACTGTTGAATTGCAATGTATACAAGAACGTGTATGTTATGCACAGTATCCTTGCATTGTGCATTGAAGAGAAAACAAATCGCATATATTGCTGTTGTATTGCAATACTTCAAGAACTTGCATTGCTTTCAAAATTCGAACTGAACTTATAAACTTATTTCGTTGTGTGTTAAAGAAATAACACTGGACATGTGCATTGCATTACAGGAAGTTATTCCGTTTTGCGGTGAACAGATAACACGAAAGGTGCTTATTGCACTGCGTTGCATAAAAGAAAGAATTCATTCCTTTGTCCATTGAGGAGAGAACAAATCACATATGCTGTTGCACTGCAATAACTATAAGAACTAACTGTTTCATTGCAATAATTAACTTATGTTGTGCATTGAAGAAACTAATATAACAGGCTGTTGCATTACAATGCATACAAGAACGTGTATGTTATGGACAGTTTCGTTGCATTGTGCATTGGAGAGAAAACAAATCGCCTATGCTGTTGCATTGCAATACTTCAAGAACTTGCATTGCTTTCACAATTCGAACTAAACTTATAAGCTTATTTCGTTGTGTGTTAAAGAGATAACACTTAACATGTGCATTGCATTACAGGAAAGTTGATCCGTTTTGCAGTGACAAGATAACACGAAAGGTGCTTGTTGCACTGCGTTGCATAAAAGAAATAACTGTTTCCTTTGTGCATTGAAGAGAAAAGGTTTCGCATATACTGTTAAATTGCAATGCATACAAGAACGTATTATGGACAGGTTCCTTGCATTGTGCATTGAAGAAAAAACAAATCGCATATGATGTTGCATTGCAATGGATCAAGAACTAGCATTATTTTCAAAATTTTAACTAAACTTATGAACATAGTTCGTTGTGTATTAAAGAGATAACACTTAACATGTGCATTGCATTACAGGAAGTTATTCCGTTTTGCAGTGACAAGATAAACACGAAAGGTGCTTGTTGCACTGTGTTCCATGAATGAAATAAATCGTTTCTTTGTGCACTGAAGTGAGAACAACTCACATATGCTGTTGCACTGCAATAAATATAAGAACTAACTGTTTCATTGCAATGCATACAATAATTGACTTATGTTGTGCATTGAAGAAATTAATATAACACGCTGTTGCATTGTGATGCATACAAGAACGTGTATGTTATGGACAGTTTCCTTGCATTGTGCATTGAAGAGAAAACAAATCGCATATGCTGTTGCATTTCAATACATCAAGAACTTGCATTGCTTTCAAAATAACAAATCAACTTATAAACATATTTCGTTGTGTTTTAAAGAGAAAACACAACATGTGCATTGCATTGCAGGAATTTGTTCCGTATTGCAGTGAAGAGATAATACATAACGTGCATTGCACGGCAGTAACTTAATCCGTTTTGCAGGTAAGAGATAACACATGACAGGTGTTTGTTGCACTGCATTGCACAAAAGAACAAATTCTTTACATTGTGCATTGAAGAGCAACCCAATCACAAACGCTGTTGCACTGCAATAAATACAAGAACTAACTGTTTCGTTGCATTGCATATACAATAATTAACTTATGATGTGCATAGAAGAAATTGATATAACGTACTGTTGAATTGCAATGTATACAAGAACGTGTATGTTATGCACAGTATCCTTGCATTGTGCATTGAAGAGAAAACAAATCGCATATATTGCTGTTGTATTGCAATACTTCAAGAACTTGCATTGCTTACAAAATTCGAACTGAACTTATAAACTTATTTCGTTGTGTGTTAAAGAAATAACACTGGACATGTGCATTGCATTGCAGGAAGTTATTCCGTTTTGCAGTGAACAGATAACACGAAAGGTGCTTATTGCACTGCGTTGCATAAAAGAAAGAATTCATTCCTTTGTCCATTGAGGAGAGAACAAATCACATATGCTGTTGCACTGCAATAACTATAAGAACTAACTGTTTCATTGCAATAATTAACTTATGTTGTGCATTGAAGAAACTAATATAACGGGCTGTTGCATTACAATGCATACAAGAACGTGTATGTTATGGACAGTTTCCTTGCATTGTGCATTGGAGAGAAAACAAATCGCCTATGCTGTTGCATTGCAATACTTCAAGAACTTGCATTGCTTTCACAATTCGAACTAAACTTATAAACTTATTTCGTTGTGTGTTAAAGAGATAACACTTAACATGTGCATTGCATTACAGGAAAGTTGATCCGTTTTGCAGTGACAAGATAACACGAAAGGTGCTTGTTGCACTGCGTTGCATAAAAGAAATAACTGTTTCCTTTGTGCATTGAAGAGAAAAGGTTTCGCATATACTGTTAAATTGCAATGCATACAAGAACGTATTATGGACAGGTTCCTTGCATTGTGCATTGAAGAAAAAACAAATCGCATATGATGTTGCATTGCAATGGATCAAGAACTAGCATTGTTTTCAAAATTTTAACTAAACTTATGAACATAGTTCGTTGTGTATTAAAGAGATAACACTTAACATGTGCATTGCATTACAGGAAGTTATTCCGTTTTGCAGTGACAAGATAACACGAAAGGTGCTTGTTGCACTGTGTTGCATGAATGAAATAAATCGTTTCTTTGTGCACTGAAGTGAGAACAACTCACATATGCTGTTGCACTGCAATACATATAAGAACTAACTGTTTCTTTGCAATGCATACAATAATTGACTTATGTTGTGCATTGAAGAAATTAATATAACACGCTGTTGCATTGTGATGCATACAAGAACGTGTATGTTATGGACAGTTTCCTTGCATTGTGCATTGAAGAGAAAACAAATCGCATATGCTGTTGCATTTCAATACATCAAGAACTTGCATTGCTTTCAAAATAACAAATCAACTTATAAACATATTTCGTTGTGTTTTAAAGAAAACACAACATGTGCATTGCATTGCAGGAATTTGTTCCGTATTGCAGTGAAGAGATAATACATAACGTGCATTGCACGGCAGTAACTTAATCCGTTTTGCAGGTAAGAGATAACACATGACAGGTGTTTGTTGCACTGCATTGCACAAAAGAACAAATTCTTTACATTGTGCATTGAAGAGCAACCCAATCACAAACGCTGTTGCACTGCAATAAATACAAGAACTAACTGTTTCGTTGCATTGCATATACAATAATTAACTTATGATGTGCATAGAAGAAATTGATATAACGTACTGTTGAATTGCAATGTATACAAGAACGTGTATGTTATGCACAGTATCCTTGCATTGTGCATTGAAGAGAAAACAAATCGCATATATTGCTGTTGTATTGCAATACTTCAAGAACTTGCATTGCTTACAAAATTCGAACTGAACTTATAAACTTATTTCGTTGTGTGTTAAAGAAATAACACTGGACATGTGCATTGCATTGCAGGAAGTTATTCCGTTTTGCAGTGAACAGATAACACGAAAGGTGCTTATTGCACTGCGTTGCATAAAAGAAAGAATTCATTCCTTTGTCCATTGAGGAGAGAACAAATCACATATGCTGTTGCACTGCAATAACTATAAGAACTAACTGTTTCATTGCAATAATTAACTTATGTTGTGCATTGAAGAAACTAATATAACGGGCTGTTGCATTACAATGCATACAAGAACGTGTATGTTATGGACAGTTTCCTTGCATTGTGCATTGGAGAGAAAACAAATCGCCTATGCTGTTGCATTGCAATACTTCAAGAACTTGCATTGCTTTCACAATTCGAACTAAACTTATAAACTTATTTCGTTGTGTGTTAAAGAGATAACACTTAACATGTGCATTGCATTACAGGAAAGTTGATCCGTTTTGCAGTGACAAGATAACACGAAAGGTGCTTGTTGCACTGCGTTGCATAAAAGAAATAACTGTTTCCTTTGTGCATTGAAGAGAAAAGGTTTCGCATATACTGTTAAATTGCAATGCATACAAGAACGTATTATGGACAGGTTCCTTGCATTGTGCATTGAAGAAAAAACAAATCGCATATGATGTTGCATTGCAATGGATCAAGAACTAGCATTGTTTTCAAAATTTTAACTAAACTTATGAACATAGTTCGTTGTGTATTAAAGAGATAACACTTAACATGTGCATTGCATTACAGGAAGTTATTCCGTTTTGCAGTGACAAGATAACACGAAAGGTGCTTGTTGCACTGTGTTGCATGAATGAAATAAATCGTTTCTTTGTGCACTGAAGTGAGAACAACTCACATATGCTGTTGCACTGCAATACATATAAGAACTAACTGTTTCTTTGCAATGCATACAATAATTGACTTATGTTGTGCATTGAAGAAATTAATATAACACGCTGTTGCATTGTGATGCATACAAGAACGTGTATGTTATGGACAGTTTCCTTGCATTGTGCATTGAAGAGAAAACAAATCGCATATGCTGTTGCATTTCAATACATCAAGAACTTGCATTGCTTTCAAAATAACAAATCAACTTATAAACATATTTCGTTGTGTTTTAAAGAGAAAACACAACATGTGCATTGCATTGCAGGAATTTGTTCCGTATTGCAGTGAAGAGATAATACATAACGTGCATTGCACGGCAGTAACTTAATCCGTTTTGCAGGTAAGAGATAACACATGACAGGTGTTTGTTGCACTGCATTGCACAAAAGAACAAATTCTTTACATTGTGCATTGAAGAGCAACCCAATCACAAACGCTGTTGCACTGCAATAAATACAAGAACTAACTGTTTCGTTGCATTGCATATACAATAATTAACTTATGATGTGCATAGAAGAAATTGATATAACGTACTGTTGAATTGCAATGTATACAAGAACGTGTATGTTATGCACAGTATCCTTGCATTGTGCATTGAAGAGAAAACAAATCGCATATATTGCTGTTGTATTGCAATACTTCAAGAACTTGCATTGCTTACAAAATTCGAACTGAACTTATAAACTTATTTCGTTGTGTGTTAAAGAAATAACACTGGACATGTGCATTGCATTGCAGGAAGTTATTCCGTTTTGCAGTGAACAGATAACACGAAAGGTGCTTATTGCACTGCGTTGCATAAAAGAAAGAATTCATTCCTTTGTCCATTGAGGAGAGAACAAATCACATATGCTGTTGCACTGCAATAACTATAAGAACTAACTGTTTCATTGCAATAATTAACTTATGTTGTGCATTGAAGAAACTAATATAACGGGCTGTTGCATTACAATGCATACAAGAACGTGTATGTTATGGACAGTTTCCTTGCATTGTGCATTGAGAGAAAACAAATCGCCTATGCTGTTGCATTGCAATACTTCAAGAACTTGCATTGCTTTCACAATTCGAACTAAACTTATAAACTTATTTCGTTGTGTGTTAAAGAGATAACACTTAACATGTGCATTGCATTACAGGAAAGTTGATCCGTTTTGCAGTGACAAGATAACACGAAAGGTGCTTGTTGCACTGCGTTGCATAAAAGAAATAACTGTTTCCTTTGTGCATTGAAGAGAAAAGGTTTCGCATATACTGTTAAATTGCAATGCATACAAGAACGTATTATGGACAGGTTCCTTGCATTGTGCATTGAAGAAAAACAAATCGCATATGATGTTGCATTGCAATGGATCAAGAACTAGCATTGTTTTCAAAATTTTAACTAAACTTATGAACATAGTTCGTTGTGTATTAAAGAGATAACACTTAACATGTGCATTGCATTACAGGAAGTTATTCCGTTTTGCAGTGACAAGATAACACGAAAGGTGCTTGTTGCACTGTGTTGCATGAATGAAATAAATCGTTTCTTTGTGCACTGAAGTGAGAACAACTCACATATGCTGTTGCACTGCAATACATATAAGAACTAACTGTTTCTTTGCAATGCATACAATAATTGACTTATGTTGTGCATTGAAGAAATTAATATAACACGCTGTTGCATTGTGATGCATACAAGAACGTGTATGTTATGGACAGTTTCCTTGCATTGTGCATTGAAGAGAAAACAAATCGCATATGCTGTTGCATTTCAATACATCAAGAACTTGCATTGCTTTCAAAATAACAAATCAACTTATAAACATATTTCGTTGTGTTTTAAAGAGAAAACACAACATGTGCATTGCATTGCAGGAATTTGTTCCGTTTTGCAGTGAAGAGATAATACATAACGTGCATTGCACGGCAGTAACTTAATCCGTTTTGCAGGTAAGAGATAACACATGACAGGTGTTTGTTGCACTGCATTGCACAAAAGAACAAATTCTTTACATTGTGCATTGAAGAGCAACCCAATCACAAACGCTGTTGCACTGCAATAAATACAAGAACTAACTGTTTCGTTGCATTGCATATACAATAATTAACTTATGATGTGCATAGAAGAAATTGATATAACGTACTGTTGAATTGCAATGTATACAAGAACGTGTATGTTATGCACAGTATCCTTGCATTGTGCATTGAAGAGAACAAATCGCATATATTGCTGTTGTATTGCAATACTTCAAGAACTTGCATTGCTTACAAAATTCGAACTGAACTTATAAACTTATTTCGTTGTGTGTTAAAGAAATAACACTGGACATGTGCATTGCATTGCAGGAAGTTATTCCGTTTTGCAGTGAACAGATAACACGAAAGGTGCTTATTGCACTGCGTTGCATAAAAGAAAGAATTCATTCCGTTGTCCATTGAGGAGAGAACAAATCACATATGCTGTTGCACTGCAATAACTATAAAACTAACTGTTTCATTGCAATAATTAACTTATGTTGTGCATTGAAGAAACTAATATAACGGGCTGTTGCATTACAATGCATACAAGAACGTGTATGTTATGGACAGTTTCCTTGCATTGTGCATTGGAGAAAACAAATCGCCTATGCTGTTGCATTGCAATACTTCAAGAACTTGCATTGCTTTCACAATTCGAACTAAACTTATAAACTTATTTCGTTGTGTGTTAAAGAGATAACACTTAACATGTGCATTGCATTACAGGAAAGTTGATCCGTTTTGCAGTGACAAGATAACACGAAAGGTGCTTGTTGCACTGCGTTGCATAAAAGAAATAACTGTTTCCTTTGTGCATTGAAGAGAAAA
Organism: Hypophthalmichthys nobilis; assembly: GCA_037950665.1. Classification (NCBI taxonomy): domain Eukaryota; kingdom Metazoa; phylum Chordata; class Actinopteri; order Cypriniformes; family Xenocyprididae; genus Hypophthalmichthys; species Hypophthalmichthys nobilis. The sequence continues at coordinate 8,804,870 of CM075482.1, read as the reverse complement.
GGTTTCGCATATACTGTTAAATTGCAATGCATACAAGAACGTATTATGGACAGGTTCCTTGCATTGTGCATTGAAGAAAAAACAAATCGCATATGATGTTGCATTGCAATGGATCAAGAACTAGCATTGTTTTCAAAATTTTAACTAAACTTATGAACATAGTTCGTTGTGTATTAAAGAGATAACACTTAACATGTGCATTGCATTACAGGAAGTTATTCCGTTTTGCAGTGACAAGATAACACGAAAGGTGCTTGTTGCACTGTGTTGCATGAATGAAATAAATCGTTTCTTTGTGCACTGAAGTGAGAACAACTCACATATGCTGTTGCACTGCAATACATATAAGAACTAACTGTTTCTTTGCAATGCATACAATAATTGACTTATGTTGTGCATTGAAGAAATTAATATAACACGCTGTTGCATTGTGATGCATACAAGAACGTGTATGTTATGGACAGTTTCCTTGCATTGTGCATTGAAGAGAAAACAAATCGCATATGCTGTTGCATTTCAATACATCAAGAACTTGCATTGCTTTCAAAATAACAAATCAACTTATAAACATATTTCGTTGTGTTTTAAAGAAAACACAACATGTGCATTGCATTGCAGGAATTTGTTCCGTTTTGCAGTGAAGAGATAATACATAACGTGCATTGCACGGCAGTAACTTAATCCGTTTTGCAGGTAAGAGATAACACATGACAGGTGTTTGTTGCACTGCATTGCACAAAAGAACAAATTCTTTACATTGTGCATTGAAGAGCAACCCAATCACAAACGCTGTTGCACTGCAATAAATACAAGAACTAACTGTTTCGTTGCATTGCATATACAATAATTAACTTATGATGTGCATAGAAGAAATTGATATAACGTACTGTTGAATTGCAATGTATACAAGAACGTGTATGTTATGCACAGTATCCTTGCATTGTGCATTGAAGAGAAAACAAATCGCATATATTGCTGTTGTATTGCAATACTTCAAGAACTTGCATTGCTTACAAAATTCGAACTGAACTTATAAACTTATTTCGTTGTGTGTTAAAGAAATAACACTGGACATGTGCATTGCATTGCAGGAAGTTATTCCGTTTTGCAGTGAACAGATAACACGAAAGGTGCTTATTGCACTGCGTTGCATAAAAGAAAGAATTCATTCCGTTGTCCATTGAGGAGAGAACAAATCACATATGCTGTTGCACTGCAATAACTATAAGAACTAACTGTTTCATTGCAATAATTAACTTATGTTGTGCATTGAAGAAACTAATATAACGGGCTGTTGCATTACAATGCATACAAGAACGTGTATGTTATGGACAGTTTCCTTGCATTGTGCATTGGAGAGAAAACAAATCGCCTATGCTGTTGCATTGCAATACTTCAAGAACTTGCATTGCTTTCACAATTCGAACTAAACTTATAAACTTATTTCGTTGTGTGTTAAAGAGATAACACTTAACATGTGCATTGCATTACAGGAAAGTTGATCCGTTTTGCAGTGACAAGATAACACGAAAGGTGCTTGTTGCACTGCGTTGCATAAAAGAAATAACTGTTTCCTTTGTGCATTGAAGAGAAAAGGTTTCGCATATACTGTTAAATTGCAATGCATACAAGAACGTATTATGGACAGGTTCCTTGCATTGTGCATTGAAGAAAAACAAATCGCATATGATGTTGCATTGCAATGGATCAAGAACTAGCATTGTTTTCAAAATTTTAACTAAACTTATGAACATAGTTCGTTGTGTATTAAAGAGATAACACTTAACATGTGCATTGCATTACAGGAAGTTATTCCGTTTTGCAGTGACAAGATAACACGAAAGGTGCTTGTTGCACTGTGTTGCATGAATGAAATAAATCGTTTCTTTGTGCACTGAAGTGAGAACAACTCACATATGCTGTTGCACTGCAATACATATAAGAACTAACTGTTTCTTTGCAATGCATACAATAATTGACTTATGTTGTGCATTGAAGAAATTAATATAACACGCTGTTGCATTGTGATGCATACAAGAACGTGTATGTTATGGACAGTTTCCTTGCATTGTGCATTGAAGAGAAAACAAATCGCATATGCTGTTGCATTTCAATACATCAAGAACTTGCATTGCTTTCAAAATAACAAATCAACTTATAAACATATTTCGTTGTGTTTTAAAGAGAAAACACAACATGTGCATTGCATTGCAGGAATTTGTTCCGTTTTGCAGTGAAGAGATAATACATAACGTGCATTGCACGGCAGTAACTTAATCCGTTTTGCAGGTAAGAGATAACACATGACAGGTGTTTGTTGCACTGCATTGCACAAAAGAACAAATTCTTTACATTGTGCATTGAAGAGCAACCCAATCACAAACGCTGTTGCACTGCAATAAATACAAGAACTAACTGTTTCGTTGCATTGCATATACAATAATTAACTTATGATGTGCATAGAAGAAATTGATATAACGTACTGTTGAATTGCAATGTATACAAGAACGTGTATGTTATGCACAGTATCCTTGCATTGTGCATTCAAGAGAAAACAAATCGCATATATTGCTGTTGTATTGCAATACTTCAAGAACTTGCATTGCTTACAAAATTCGAACTGAACTTATAAACTTATTTCGTTGTGTGTTAAAGAAATAACACTGGACATGTGCATTGCATTGCAGGAAGTTATTCCGTTTTGCAGTGAACAGATAACACGAAAGGTGCTTATTGCACTGCGTTGCATAAAAGAAAGAATTCATTCCGTTGTCCATTGAGGAGAGAACAAATCACATATGCTGTTGCACTGCAATAACTATAAAAACTAACTGTTTCATTGCAATAATTAACTTATGTTGTGCATTGAAGAAACTAATATAACGGGCTGTTGCATTACAATGCATACAAGAACGTGTATGTTATGGACAGTTTCCTTGCATTGTGCATTGGAGAGAAAACAAATCGCCTATGCTGTTGCATTGCAATACTTCAAGAACTTGCATTGCTTTCACAATTCGAACTAAACTTATAAACTTATTTCGTTGTGTGTTAAAGAGATAACACTTAACATGTGCATTGCATTACAGGAAAGTTGATCCGTTTTGCAGTGACAAGATAACACGAAAGGTGCTTGTTGCACTGCGTTGCATAAAAGAAATAACTGTTTCCTTTGTGCATTGAAGAGAAAACAACTCACATATGCTGTTGCACTGCAATAAATATAAGAACTGTTTCATTGCAATGCATACAATAATTGACTTATGTTGTGCATTGAAGAAATAAATACAACACGCTGTTGCACTGTGATGCATACAAGAAGGTGTATGTTATGGACAGTTTCCTTGCATTGTGCATTGGAGAGAAAACAAATCGCCTATGCTGTTGCATTGCAATACTTCAAGAACTTGCATTGCTTTCACAATTCGAACTAAACTTATAAACTTATTTCGTTGTGTGTTAAAGAGATAACACTTAACATGTGCATTGCATTACAGGAAAGTTGATCCGTTTTGCAGTGACAAGATAACACGAAAGGTGCTTGTTGCACTGCGTTGCATAAAAGAAATAACTGTTTCCTTTGTGCATTGAAGAGAAAAGGTTTCGCATATACTGTTAAATTGCAATGCATACAAGAACGTATTATGGACAGGTTCCTTGCATTGTGCATTGAAGAAAAACAAATCGCATATGATGTTGCATTGCAATGGATCAAGAACTAGCATTGTTTTCAAAATTTTAACTAAACTTATGAACATAGTTCGTTGTGTATTAAAGAGATAACACTTAACATGTGCATTGCATTACAGCATTGTATTGCAATACTTCAAGAACTTGCATTGCTTACAAAATTCGAACTGAACTTATAAACTTATTTCGTTGTGTGTTAAAGAAATAACACTGGACATGTGCATTGCATTGCAGGAAGTTATTCCGTTTTGCAGTGAACAGATAACACGAAAGGTGCTTATTGCACTGCGTTGCATAAAAGAAAGAATTCATTCCGTTGTCCATTGAGGAGAGAACAAATCACATATGCTGTTGCACTGCAATAACTATAAAAACTAACTGTTTCATTGCAATAATTAACTTATGTTGTGCATTGAAGAAACTAATATAACGGGCTGTTGCATTACAATGCATACAAGAACGTGTATGTTATGGACAGTTTCCTTGCATTGTGCATTGAGAGAAAACAAATCGCCTATGCTGTTGCATTGCAATACTTCAAGAACTTGCATTGCTTTCACAATTCGAACTAAACTTATAAACTTATTTCGTTGTGTGTTAAAGAGATAACACTTAACATTACAGGAAAGTTGATCCGTTTTGCAGTGACAAGATAACACGAAAGGTGCTTGTTGCACTGCGTTGCATAAAAGAAATAACTGTTTCCTTTGTGCATTGAAGAGAAAACAACTCACATATGCTGTTGCACTGCAATAAATATAAGAACTGTTTCATTGCAATGCATACAATAATTGACTTATGTTGTGCATTGAAGAAATAAATACAACACGCTGTTGCACTGTGATGCATACAAGAACGTGTATGTTAATGGACAGTTTCCTTGCATTGTGCATTGGAGAGAAAACAAATCGCCTATGCTGTTGCATTGCAATACTTCAAGAACTTGCATTGCTTTCACAATTCGAACTAAACTTATAAGCTTATTTCGTTGTGTGTTAAAGAGATAACACTTAACATGTGCATTGCATTACAGGAAAGTTGATCCGTTTTGCAGTGACAAGATAACACGAAAGGTGCTTGTTGCACTGCGTTGCATAAAAGAAATAACTGTTTCCTTTGTGCATTGAAGAGAAAAGGTTTCGCATATACTGTTAAATTGCAATGCATACAAGAACGTATTATGGACAGGTTCCTTGCATTGTGCATTGAAGAAAAAACAAATCGCATATGATGTTGCATTGCAATGGATCAAGAACTAGCATTGTTTTCAAAATTTTAACTAAACTTATGAACATAGTTCGTTGTGTATTAAAGAGATAACACTTAACATGTGCATTGCATTACAGGAAGTTATTCCGTTTTGCAGTGACAAGATAACACGAAAGGTGCTTGTTGCACTGTGTTGCATGAATGAAATAAATCGTTTCTTTGTGCACTGAAGTGAGAACAACTCACATATGCTGTTGCACTGCAATAACTATAAGAACTAACTGTTTCTTTGCAATGCATACAATAATTGACTTATGTTGTGCATTGAAGAAATTAATATAACACGCTGTTGCATTGTGATGCATACAAGAACGTGTATGTTATGGACAGTTTCCTTGCATTGTGCATTGAAGAGAAAACAAATCGCATATGCTGTTGCATTTCAATACATCAAGAACTTGCATTGCTTTCAAAATAACAAATCAACTTATAAACATATTTCGTTGTGTTTTAAAGAAAACACAACATGTGCATTGCATTGCAGGAATTTGTTCCGTTTTGCAGTGAAGAGATAATACATAACGTGCATTGCACGGCAGTAACTTAATCCGTTTTGCAGGTAAGAGATAACACATGACAGGTGTTTGTTGCACTGCATTGCACAAAAGAACAAATTCTTTACATTGTGCATTGAAGAGCAACCCAATCACAAACGCTGTTGCACTGCAATAAATACAAGAACTAACTGTTTCGTTGCATTGCATATACAATAATTAACTTATGATGTGCATAGAAGAAATTGATATAACGTACTGTTGAATTGCAATGTATACAAGAACGTGTATGTTATGCACAGTATCCTTGCATTGTGCATTCAAGAAAACAAATCGCATATATTGCTGTTGTATTGCAATACTTCAAGAACTTGCATTGCTTACAAAATTCGAACTGAACTTATAAACTTATTTCGTTGTGTGTTAAAGAAATAACACTGGACATGTGCATTGCATTGCAGGAAGTTATTCCGTTTTGCAGTGAACAGATAACACGAAAGGTGCTTATTGCACTGCGTTGCATAAAAGAAAGAATTCATTCCGTTGTCCATTGAGGAGAGAACAAATCACATATGCTGTTGCACTGCAATAACTATAAAAACTAACTGTTTCATTGCAATAATTAACTTATGTTGTGCATTGAAGAAACTAATATAACGGGCTGTTGCATTACAATGCATACAAGAACGTGTATGTTATGGACAGTTTCCTTGCATTGTGCATTGGAGAGAAAACAAATCGCCTATGCTGTTGCATTGCAATACTTCAAGAACTTGCATTGCTTTCACAATTCGAACTAAACTTATAAACTTATTTCGTTGTGTGTTAAAGAGATAACACTTAACATGTGCATTGCATTACAGGAAAGTTGATCCGTTTTGCAGTGACAAGATAACACGAAAGGTGCTTGTTGCACTGCGTTGCATAAAAGAAATAACTGTTTCCTTTGTGCATTGAAGAGAAAACAACTCACATATGCTGTTGCACTGCAATAAATATAAGAACTGTTTCATTGCAATGCATACAATAATTGACTTATGTTGTGCATTGAAGAAATAAATACAACACGCTGTTGCACTGTGATGCATACAAGAAGGTGTATGTTATGGACAGTTTCCTTGCATTGTGCATTGGAGAGAAAACAAATCGCCTATGCTGTTGCATTGCAATACTTCAAGAACTTGCATTGCTTTCACAATTCGAACTAAACTTATAAACTTATTTCGTTGTGTGTTAAAGAGATAACACTTAACATGTGCATTGCATTACAGGAAAGTTGATCCGTTTTGCAGTGACAAGATAACACGAAAGGTGCTTGTTGCACTGCGTTGCATAAAAGAAATAACTGTTTCCTTTGTGCATTGAAGAGAAAAGGTTTCGCATATACTGTTAAATTGCAATGCATACAAGAACGTATTATGGACAGGTTCCTTGCATTGTGCATTGAAGAAAAAACAAATCGCATATGATGTTGCATTGCAATGGATCAAGAACTAGCATTGTTTTCAAAATTTTAACTAAACTTATGAACATAGTTCGTTGTGTATTAAAGAGATAACACTTAACATGTGCATTGCATTACAGCATTGTATTGCAATACTTCAAGAACTTGCATTGCTTACAAAATTCGAACTGAACTTATAAACTTATTTCGTTGTGTGTTAAAGAAATAACACTGGACATGTGCATTGCATTGCAGGAAGTTATTCCGTTTTGCAGTGAACAGATAACACGAAAGGTGTTTATTGCACTGCGTTGCATAAAAGAAAGAATTCATTCCGTTGTCCATTGAGGAGAGAACAAATCACATATGCTGTTGCACTGCAATAACTATAAAAACTAACTGTTTCATTGCAATAATTAACTTATGTTGTGCATTGAAGAAACTAATATAACGGGCTGTTGCATTACAATGCATACAAGAACGTGTATGTTATGGACAGTTTCCTTGCATTGTGCATTGGAGAGAAAACAAATCGCCTATGCTGTTGCATTGCAATACTTCAAGAACTTGCATTGCTTTCACAATTCGAACTAAACTTATAAGCTTATTTCGTTGTGTGTTAAAGAGATAACACTTAACATGTGCATTGCATTACAGGAAAGTTGATCCGTTTTGCAGTGACAAGATAACACGAAAGGTGCTTGTTGCACTGCGTTGCATAAAAGAAATAACTGTTTCCTTTGTGCATTGAAGAGAAAAGGTTTCGCATATACTGTTAAATTGCAATGCATACAAGAACGTATTATGGACAGGTTCCTTGCATTGTGCATTGAAGAAAAAACAAATCGCATATGATGTTGCATTGCAATGGATCAAGAACTAGCATTGTTTTCAAAATTTTAACTAAATTATGAACATAGTTCGTTGTGTATTAAAGAGATAACACTTAACATGTGCATTGCATTACAGGAAGTTATTCCGTTTTGCAGTGACAAGATAACACGAAAGGTGCTTGTTGCACTGTGTTGCATGAATGAAATAAATCGTTTCTTTGTGCACTGAAGTGAGAACAACTCACATATGCTGTTGCACTGCAATACATATAAGAACTAACTGTTTCTTTGCAATGCATACAATAATTGACTTATGTTGTGCATTGAAGAAATTAATATAACACGTTGTTGCATTGTGATGCATACAAGAACGTGTATGTTATGGACAGTTTCCTTGCATTGTGCATTGAAGAGAAAACAAATCGCATATGCTGTTGCATTTCAATACATCAAGAACTTGCATTGCTTTCAAAATAACAAATCAACTTATAAACATATTTCGTTGTGTTTTAAAGAGAAAACACAACATGTGCATTGCATTGCAGGAATTTGTTCCGTTTTGCAGTGAAGAGATAATACATAACGTGCATTGCACGGCAGTAACTTAATCCGTTTTGCAGGTAAGAGATAACACATGACAGGTGTTTGTTGCACTGCATTGCACAAAAGAACAAATTCTTTACATTGTGCATTGAAGAGCAACCCAATCACAAACGCTGTTGCACTGCAATAAATAAAAGAACTAACTGTTTCGTTGCATTGCATATACAATAATTAACTTATGATGTGCATAGAAGAAATTGATATAACGTACTGTTGAATTGCAATGTATACAAGAACGTGTATGTTATGCACAGTATCCTTGCATTGTGCATTGAAGAGAAAACAAATCGCATATATTGCTGTTGTATTGCAATACTTCAAGAACTTGCATTGCTTACAAAATTCGAACTGAACTTATAAACTTATTTCGTTGTGTGTTAAAGAAATAACACTGGACATGTGCATTGCATTGCAGGAAGTTATTCCGTTTTGCAGTGAACTGATAACACGAAAGGTGCTTATTGCACTGCGTTGCATAAAAGAAAGAATTCATTCCTTTGTCCATTGAGGAGAGAACAAATCACATATGCTGTTGCACTGCAATAACTATAAGAACTAACTGTTTCATTGCAATAATTAACTTATGTTGTGCATTGAAGAAACTAATATAACGGGCTGTTGCATTACAATGCATACAAGAACGTGTATGTTATGGACAGTTTCCTTGCATTGTGCATTGGAGAGAAAACAAATCGCCTATGCTGTTGCATTGCAATACTTCAAGAACTTGCATTGCTTTCACAATTCGAACTAAACTTATAAACTTATTTCGTTGTGTGTTAAAGAGATAACACTTAACATGTGCATTGCATTACAGGAAAGTTGATCCGTTTTGCAGTGACAAGATAACACGAAAGGTGCTTGTTGCACTGCGTTGCATAAAAGAAATAACTGTTTCCTTTGTGCATTGAAGAGAAAAGGTTTCGCATATACTGTTAAATTGCAATGCATACAAGAACGTATTATGGACAGGTTCCTTGCATTGTGCATTGAAGAAAAAACAAATCGCATATGATGTTGCATTGCAATGGATCAAGAACTAGCATTGTTTTCAAAATTTTAACTAAACTTATGAACATAGTTCGTTGTGTATTAAAGAGATAACACTTAACATGTGCATTGCATTACAGGAAGTTATTCCGTTTTGCAGTGACAAGATAACACGAAAGGTGCTTGTTGCACTGTGTTGCATGAATGAAATAAATCGTTTCTTTGTGCACTGAAGTGAGAACAACTCACATATGCTGTTGCACTGCAATAACTATAAGAACTAACTGTTTCTTTGCAATGCATACAATAATTGACTTATGTTGTGCATTGAAGAAATTAATATAACACGCTGTTGCATTGTGATGCATACAAGAACGTGTATGTTATGGACAGTTTCCTTGCATTGTGCATTGAAGAGAAAACAAATCGCATATGCTGTTGCATTTCAATACATCAAGAACTTGCATTGCTTTCAAAATAACAAATCAACTTATAAACATATTTCGTTGTGTTTTAAAGAGAAAACACAACATGTGCATTGCATTGCAGGAATTTGTTCCGTTTTGCAGTGAAGAGATAATACATAACGTGCATTGCACGGCAGTAACTTAATCCGTTTTGCAGGTAAGAGATAACACATGACAGGTGTTTGTTGCACTGCATTGCACAAAAGAACAAATTCTTTACATTGTGCATTGAAGAGCAACCCAATCACAAACGCTGTTGCACTGCAATAAATACAAGAACTAACTGTTTCGTTGCATTGCATATACAATAATTAACTTATGATGTGCATAGAAGAAATTGATATAACGTACTGTTGAATTGCAATGTATACAAGAACGTGTATGTTATGCACAGTATCCTTGCATTGTGCATTGAAGAGAAAACAAATCGCATATATTGCTGTTGTATTGCAATACTTCAAGAACTTGCATTGCTTACAAAATTCGAACTGAACTTATAAACTTATTTCGTTGTGTGTTAAAGAAATAACACTGGACATGTGCATTGCATTGCAGGAAGTTATTCCGTTTTGCAGTGAACAGATAACACGAAAGGTGCTTATTGCACTGCGTTGCATAAAAGAAAGAATTCATTCCGTTGTCCATTGAGGAGAGAACAAATCACATATGCTGTTGCACTGCAATAACTATAAAAACTAACTGTTTCATTGCAATAATTAACTTATGTTGTGCATTGAAGAAACTAATATAACGGGCTGTTGCATTACAATGCATACAAGAACGTGTATGTTATGGACAGTTTCCTTGCATTGTGCATTGAAGAGAAAACAAATCGCATTTATTGCGGTTGTATTGCAATACTTTAAGAAATTGCATTGCTTTCAAAATTCGAACTAAACTTATAAACTTATTTCATTGTGTGTTAAAGAGATAACACTTAAAATGTGCATTGCATTACAGGAAAGTTGTTCCGTTTTGCAGTGACAAGATAACAGGAAAGGTGCTTGTTGTACTGCGTTGCATAAATGAACTAACTCTTTCCTTTTTGCATTGATGAGAGAACAAATCACATATGCTGTTGCACTGCAATAAATATAAGAACTAGCTGCAATAAATATAAGAACTAACTGTTTCATTGCAATGCATACAATAATTGACTTATGTTGTGCATTGAAGAAATTAATATAACACGCTGTTGCATTACAATGCATACAAGAACGTGTATGTTATGCACAGTTTCCTTGCATTGTGTATTGAAGAAAAAAGAAATCGCATATGCTGTTGCATTGCAATACTTCAAGAAACTGCATTGCTTTCAAAATTCTAACTAAACTTATTAACTTATTTCGTTGTGTGTTAAAGAGATAACACTTAACATGTGCATTGCATTACAGGAAAGTTGTTCCGTTTTGCAGTGACAAGATAACAGGAAAGGTGCTTGTTGCACTGCGTTGCATAAATGAACTAACTCTTTCCTTTTTGCATTGAGAGAACAAATTACATATGCTGTTGCACTGCAATAAATATAAGAACTAGCTTCAATAAATATAAGAACTAACTGTTTCATTGCAATAATTAACTTTAGTTGTGCATTGAAGAAATTAATATAACGGGCTGTTGCATTGCAATGCATGCAAGAACTTGTATGTTATACACAGTTTCCTTGCATTGTGCATTGAATAGAAATCAAATCACATATGCATTGCTTTCAAAATACAAAACGTATAAACGTATTTCATTGCAGGAAGTTATTCCGTTTTGCAGTGAAGAGATAACACAAAACGTGCATTGCACTGCCGTAACTTAACCCGTTTTGCAGGTAAGAGAAAACACATGACAGGTCTTTGTTGCACTGCATTGCACACAAGATCTAATTCTTTACTTTGTGCATTGAAGAGAAAATCAATCACATAGGCTGTTGCACTGCAATAAATACAAAAACTAACTGTTTCATTGCATTGCATACAATAATTAACTTATGTTTTGCATAGAAGAAATTGATATAACGTGCTGTTGAATTGCAATGTATACAAGAACGAGTATGTTTTGCACAGTTTCATTGCCTTGTGCATTGAAGAGAAAACAAATCACATATGCAGGTGCATTGCTTTCAAAATACTAACAAAACGTATAAACGTATTTCATTGCAGGAAGTTATTCCATTTTGCAGTGAAGAGATAACACATAACGTGCATTGCACTGCCGTAACTTAACCCGTTTTGCGGGTAAGAGAAAACACATGACAGGTGTTTGTTGCACTGCATTGCACACAAGAACTAATTCTTTCCTTTGTCTATTTACGAGAAAGCCAATCACATATGCTGTTGCACTGCAATACTTCAAGAACTTGCATTGCTTTCAAAATTCTAAATAAACTTATAAACTTATTTCGTTGTGTGTTTAAGAGATACCACTTAACATGTGCATTGCAGGAAGTTTTTCCGTTTTGCATTGAAGAGATAACACGAAAGGTGCTTGTAGCACTGCGTTCCATAAAAGAACTAACTCTTTCCTTTGTGCATTTAAGAGAAAAGGATTCACATATACTTTCAAATTTCAATGTATCTAGAACCGTTTCGTTGCTTTGTTGCACTACGTTGCATGAATGAACTATCTCTTTCCTTTGTGCATTGAAGAGAGAACAAATCACATATGCTGTTGCACTGCAATAAATATAAGAACTAACTGTTTCATTGCATTGCATACAATAATTAACTTTTGTTGTGGATAGAAGAAATTAATATAACGGTTTTTTGCATTGCGATGTATACGTGTGTGTTATGCTTTGTGCATTGATGAGAAAACAAATCGTATAAGCTGTTGCATTGCAATACTTCAAGAACTATCATTGCTTTCAAAATTTTAACTAAACTTATAAACTTATTTCCTTGTGTGTTAAAGAGATAACACTTTACACGTGCATTGCATTGCAGGAAGTTATTCCGTTTTGCAGTGAACAGATAACACGAAAGGTGCTTTTTGCACTGCGTTGCATAAAAGAAATAACAAATCGCAATATGCTGTTGCATCGCAATACATCAAGAACTTGCATTTCATTCAAAATTCTAACTCCACTTAAAAAAATTATTTCATTGTGTGTTAAAGAGATAACACTTAACAATGCACATGTTAATTAATTTATTAATTTATTATATTAATTTCTTCTATGCAAAACATAAGTTAATTATTGTATGCAATGCAATGAAACAGTTAGTTTTTGTATTTATTGCAGTGCAACAGCATATGTGATTGATTTTCTCTTCAATAAGCACCTTTCCTGTTATCTGTTCACTGCAAAACGGAACAACTTCCTGCAATGCAATGCACATGTTAAGTGTTATCTCTTTAACACACAACGAAATAAGTTTATAAGTTCAGTTAGAATTTTGAAAGCAATGCAAGTTCTTGAAGTATTGCAATGTAACAGCTTATGCGATTTGTTTTCTCTTCAATGCACAATGCAAGGAAACTGTGCATAACATACACCTTCTAGTATACATCGCAATGCAACAAACCGTTATATTAATTTCTTCTATCCACAACAAAAGTTAATTATTGTATGCAATGTAATGAAACAGTTAGTTCTTTTATTTATTGCAGTGCAACAGCATATGTGATTTATTCTCTCTTCAATGCACAAAGGAAAGATTTAGTTCATTCATGCAACGCAGTGCAACAAAGCAACGAAACGGTTCTAGATGCATTGCAATTTTACAGTATATGTGAATCCTTTTCTCTTCAATGCACAAAGGAAAGAGTTAGTTCTTTTATGGAACGCGGTGCTACAAGCACCTTTCGTGTTATCTCTTCACTGCAAAACGGAATAACTTCCTGCAATGCACATGTTAAGTGGTATCTCTTTAACACACAACGAAATAAGTTTATAAGTTTAGTTAGAATTTTGAAAGCAATGCAAGTTCTTGAAGTATTGCAGTGCAACAGCATATGTGATTGGCTTTCTCTTCAGTACACAAAGGAAAGAATTAGTTCTTGTGTGCAATGCAGTTGCAACAAACACCTGTCATGTGTTATCTCTTACCTGCAAAACGGATTAAGTTACGGCAGTGCAATGCACGTTATGTGTTATCTCTTCACTGCAAAACGGAATAACTTCCTGCAATGCAATGCACATGTTGTGTTATCTCTTTAACACACAAAGAAATACGTTTATAATTTTTGTTAGTATTTTGAATGCAATGCACCAGCATATGTGATTTGTTTTCTCTTCAGTGCACCATGGCAATGAAACTGTGCATAACATACACGTTCTTGTATGCATTGCAATGCAAAGGCACGCCATATAAATTTCTTCTATGCCCAACATAAAAGTTAAATTTTATATGCAATGCAATGAAATAGTTAGTTCTTTTATTTATTGCAGTGCAACAGCATATGTGATCTGTTCTCTCTTCAATGCACAATGGAATGAGTTAGTTCTTTTATGCAACGCTGTGCAACAAGCACCTGTCATGTGAAAACGGAATAACTTCCTGCAATGCAATGCACATGCTTGTTGTATTCCCGTTGTGCATGAAAAAGCACAAAAGATCTGTTGCATTTAAATGCAATAAAAGAACTAACATATATCTACACACTGTTTCCTTGCATTGTACAAAGAACAACTATATTCAACAAAGAAACAAAGAAATTAATCATTTGTGCAGTGAAGAGATAACACACACATATCTACATGATCAAACCTAACCCGATATCCAGTGAAGAAGAGATACACAACACAGGTGATGGTGTATTGGATTTTATACAAGAACTAACTTGTATCACACAAGAACTTGTGCACTGAAGAGATAACACCTAAGATATGTGCTTTTTTATTGCATTGCACACACAGTCTAGCTTCATCCTTTGTGCAGTGAAGAATTACATATTAGCTATGCACTGTTTCTTTTCAGTCTTTACAGTAACTTATTCCGTCGTGAAATGAAGAGAAAACACATCTGAGCTGTTGCATTCCATACAAGCTCTTAATAATTCCGTTGTGCATGGAAGAATAATACATATGTTATGTTAGTACATATGTTAATAATACCTATTTTTTCATTGTAATACAAACAAGAACTAATTATTTCTGTTATGCATTGAAGAGATATCATAAAACAGGTTGAATAGGTAACATATAACATTGCATTGCATTAAATTAATACGTACTTACACGATATAAATTAACCCGATGTGCAGAGAAGAGATAACACATGACAGGTGCTTGTTGCACTGCATTGCATACAACAAGTAAATCTTTTCTTTTTGTATTGAAGAGAAAACAAATCATATATGCTGTTGCATTACAATAACTAAAAGAACAAACTGTTTCATTGTGTTGCATACAATAATTAACTTATGTTGTATATAGAAGAAAGTGATGATTCATCAGAAAAACATCAGTACTCAGAGTTGAACTTTCTATACAGGTTCATTGACTCCTTCTGATTTTGAATCAGCCAGAAAGTAGTCCATATTTGACATGATGTACATTTTTACTCTGGCCCAAGAGTACTCGATCATGCACATTCTATAAATGCTCATTGATTCTTTCTAATGTTACTTCACACAAATCCATATTTGACCGACTGAACATATTTCTGGCTACAGAGTAGTCGACATTGAAGTTTCTATATATACTCATTGACGCCTTCTGGTGTCACAGTAGCCATATAGAAGTCTATATTTCACCTACTGAACATATTTCTGGCAAATTAGTCCTCGATCAAGAACGTTGTATACTGACTCATTGACTCATAATTTTATTTCAGCCCTACAGAAGTCCATATTAGAACTGATTAAATTTTTTCTGTCCCAAGAGTCCACGATCATACATGCCTCACTCTGATGTTACTTCAGCCATAGAGTATTGTATATTTGACCTAATGGACATATTTTTCACAAATTAGCCCTCGATCATGAATTTTCTGTACGTTCTCATTAAGTTCTTCTGATGTACCATGAGGCAGACAGCAGTCAATGTTTGACTTTCTGAACATAGTTCTGGCCAAAAAGTATTCAATATTGAATTTTATACTCAATGACGCCTTCTGATATCGCATCAGCCATACAGTAGTCCACATTTGACCTACTGAATATATTTTTGGCCGAAGAGCTCTTGATCTTGAACTTTCTATACATGCTGATTGACTCTTTCTAATGTTACTTCAGCCATACACAAATCCATATTTGACCTACTGAACATATTTCTTACCCAAGTGTACTCGATCAGTTAACTTTCTATACACACTCATTGACTCACTCTGATGTTAGTTCAGCTATTTATGAACCCATTTTGACCTACTGAACAAATTACTGGCAAATTAGTCAAGAACTTCATGAACATACTTATAAACATATCGTGATGTTAGATAAGCCAGACAGTAATCCATATTTGACCGACTGAACATATTTCTGGCTACAGAGTAGTCGACATTGAAGTTTTTATATATACTCATTGACGCCTTCTGATGTCACAATAGCCATATAGAAGTCTATGTTTGACCTGATGAACATATTTCAAGCAAATTAGACTTTGATCATGAATATTCTATACATACTTATTGACTGCTTCTGATGACATTCAGCCATAGAATATTGTATATTCGACCTAAAGGTCATATTTCTGGCCAAAAGCACTCAATCTTGAGCTTTTCATACATTATTATTGATTCCTTCTGATGTTACTTCACCCATGCACAAGTCCATATTAGACCTACTGAACATATTTCTGGCAAATTAGTCCTCGATCAAGAACTTTCTATACAGACTCATTGACTTGTAATTTTATTTTAGCCCTTCAGAAGCCCATATTAGACCTGATTAAATTTTTTCTGCCCCAAGAGTCCACGATCATGAACTTTATATACATGCCTCACTCTGATGTTACTTCAGCCATAGAGTATTGTATATTTGACCTAATGGACATATTTTTCACAAATTTCTGGCAAATTAGTCCTCTATGATGAACTTTTTATACTAACTCATTGACTCCTGATGCTACATCAGCCATAGAGGTTTGCACATTTGACCTAAATGACATATTGCTGGGCCAAAGACTACTTGATCTTGAAGTTTTCAGACATTACTGTTGAATCCATCTGATGTTACTTCAGACATATATGAACCCATTTTTGACCTACTGAGCACGTTTGTGATAAATTAGTCCTTGATGATGAAATCTCTATACAGACTCATTGACTGGCGTTGCATCAGAGAGACTCTAGTCCATATTTGACGTAAAGAATATATTTCTGGCCCAAGAGCGCTTGATCTTGAACTTTCTTTACATACTCATTGATTCCTTCTGATTTTATTTCAGCCAAACAAAAGTCCGTATTGGACCAAATTCAACATTTTTATGTCCCACGAGTCCTCAATCACGAATTTTGTATATACATAATCTTTGCCTCACTCTGATGTTCCTTCAGCCATACATGAGCCCATGTTTGAGCTTCAGAACATATCTCTGGCAAATTAGTCCTCGCTCATGAACTTTTTATACATACTCATTGCCTCACTCTGATGATTCTTCACCAATACAGAAGTCCGGATTAGGCTTACTGAACATATTTCTGGCAAATTAGTCATGAACTTCATGTACATACTTATTAACAAATCGTGATGTTAGATAAGCCAGACAGTAGTCCATATTTGACCGACTGAACATAGTTCTGGCTACAGAGTAGTCGACATTGAAGTTTTTATATATACACATTGACGCCTTCTGATGTCACATTAGCCATATAGAAGTCTATATTTGACCTACTGAACATATTTCTGGGCCAAGAGGACTCGATCTTGAACTTTCTCTACATAGTTATTGACTCCATCTGATTTTTATCAACCATACAGGAGTCCATATTAGACCTGATTACATTTTCTCTGTACCAAGAATCCTCGATCATGAACTTTATATACATGCCTCACTCTGATGTTACTTCAGCCATAGAGTACTGCATATTTGACCTGATGGACATATTTCAAGCAAATTAGTCCTCGATCATGAACATTCTATACATACTTATTGACTGCTTCTGATTTATACGTCAGCCATAGAATATTGTATATTTGACCTAAAGGTCATATTTCCGTCAAAAGCACTCAATCTTGAGCTTTTCATACATTATTATTGATTCCTTCTGATGTTACTTCACCCATACACAAGTCCATATTAGACCTACTGAACATATTTCTGGCAAATTAGTCCTCGATCAAGAACTTTGTATACTGACTCATTGACTCATAATTTTATTTCAGCCCTACAGAAGCCCATATTAGACCTGATTAAATTTTTTCTGTCCCAAGAGTCCACGATCATGAACTTTATATACATGCCTCACTCTGATGTTACTTCAGCCATAGAGTATTGTATATTTGACCTAATGGACATATTTTTCACAAATTAGCCCTCGATCATGAATTTTCTGTACGTCCTCACTGAATTCATTTGATGTACCATGAGCCAGACAGTAGTCAATGTTTGACCTTCTGAACATAGTTCTGGCCAAAAAGTATTCAATATTGAATTTTATACTCATTGACGCCTTCTGATATCACATCAGCCATACAGTAGTCCACATTTGACCAACTGAACATATTTTTGGCCCAAGAGCTCTTGATCTTGAACTTTCTACACAAGCTGATTGACTCTTTCTAATGTTACTTCAGCCGTAAACATATCCATATTTGACCTACTGAACATATTTCTTACCCAAGTGTACTTGATCAGTTAACTTTCTATACATAATCACTGATTCACTTTGATGTTACTACAGCTATTTATGAACCCATTTTGACCTACTGAACAAATTTCTGGCAAATTAGTCAAGAACTTCATGAACATACTTATTAACATATCGTGATGTTAGATAAGCCAGACAGTAGTCCATATTTGACCGACTGAACATATTTCTGGCTACAGAGTAGTCAATATTGAAGTTTTTATATATACTCATTGACGCCTTCTGATGTCACAATAGCCATATAGAAGTCTATGTTTGACCTACTGAACATATTTCAAGCCAATTAGTCCTTGATCATGAACATTCTATACATACTTATTGACTGCTTCTGATGACATTCAGCCATAGAATATTGTATATTCGACCTAAAGGTCATATTTCTGGCCAAAAGCACTCAATCTTGAGCTTTTCATACATTATTATTGATTCCTTCTGATGTTACTTCACCCATGAACAAGTCCATATTAGACCTACTGAACATATTTCTAGCAAATTAGTCCTCGATCAAGAACTTTCTATACAATTGACTTGTAATTGTATTTCAGCCCTTCAGAAGCCCATATTAGACCTGATTAAATTTTTTGCACATTTGACCTAAATGACATATTGCTGGGCCAAAGAGTACTTGATCTTGAAGTTTTCATACATTACTATTGAATCCATCTGATGTTACTTCAGACACATAGGAACCCATTTTTTGACTACTGAGCACATTTGTGATAAATTAGTCCTTGATGATGAAATCTCTATACAGACTCATTGACTGGTGTTGCATCAGAGAGACACTGGTCCATATTTGACGGAGAGAACATATTTCTGGCCCAAGAGCGCTTGAAATTGAACTTTCTTTACATACTCATTGATTCCTTCTGATTTTATTTCAGCCAAACAAAACTCCGTATTAGACCAAATTCAACATTTTTTTGTCCCAAGAGTCCTCAATCATGAATTTTGTATATACATACTCTTTGCCTCACTCTGATGTTCCTTCAGCCATACATGAGCCCATGTTTGAGCTTCAGAACATATCTCTGGCAAATTAGTCCTCGCTCATGAACTTTTATACATACTCATTGCCTCACTCTGATGTTTCTTCACCAATACAGAAGTCCGGATTAGGCCTACTGAACATATTTCTGGCAAATTAGTCATGAACTTCATGAACATACTTATTAACATATCGTGATGTTAGATAAGCCAGAGAGTAGTCCATATTTGACCGATTGAACATAGTTCTGGCCAAAAAGTATTCAATATTGAATTTTATACTCATTGACGCCTTCTGATATCACATCAGCCATACAGTAGTCCACATTTGACCAACTGAACATATTTTTGGCCCAAGAGCTCTTGATCTTGAACTTTCTACACAAGCTGATTGACTCTTTCTAATGTTACTTCAGCCGTACGCAAATCCATATTTGACCTATTGAACATATTTCTTACCCAAGTGTACTCGATCAGTTAACTTTCTATACATACTCATTGACTCACTCTGATGTTAGTTCAGCTATTTATGAACCCATTTTGACCTACTGAACAAATTACTGGCAAATTAGTCAAGAACTTCATGAACATACTTATAAACATATCGTGATGTTAGATAAGCCAGACAGTAATCCATATTTGACCGACTGGACATATTTCTGGCTACAGAGTAGTCGACATTGAAGTTTTTATATATACTCAATGACGCCTTCTGATGTCACAGTAGCCATATAGAAGACTATATTTGACCTACTGAACATATTTCTAGCCCAAGAGGACTCGATCTTGAAATTTCTCTACATAGTCATTGACTACATCTGATTTTTTTCAGCCATACAGGAGTCCATATTAGACTTGATTACATTTTTTCTGTACCAAGAATCCTCGATCATGAACTTTACATACATGCCTCACTCTGATGTTACTTCAACCATAGAGTACTGCATATTTGACCTGATGGACATATTTCAAGCAAATAAGTCCTCGATCATGAACATTCTATACATACTTATTGACTGCTTCTGATTTATACGTCAGCCATAGAATATTGCATCTTTGACCTAAAAGTCATATTTCCGTCAAAAGCACTCAATCTTGAGCTTTTCCTACATTATTATTGATTCCTTCTGATGTTACTTCACCCATACACAAGTCCATATTAGACCTACTGAACATATTTCTGGCAAATTAGTCCTCGATCAAGAACTTTGTATGCTGACTCACTGACTCATAATTTTATTTCAGCCCTACAGAAGCCCATATTAGACCTGATTAAATTTTTTCTGTCCCAAGAGTCCACGATCATGAACTTTATATACATGCCTCACTCTGATGTTACTTCAGCCATAGAGTATTGTATATTTGACCTAATGGACATATTTTTCACACATTAGCCCTCGATCATGAATTTTCTGTACGTCCTCACTGAATTCATTTGATGTACCATGAGCCAGACAGTAGTCAATGTTTGACCTTCTGAACATAGTTCTGGCCAAAAAGTATTCAATATTGAATTTTATACTCATTGACGCCTTCTGATATCACATCAGCCATACAGTAGTCCACATTTGACCAACTGAACATATTTTTGGCCCAAGAGCTCTTGATCTTGAACTTTCTACACAAGCTGATTGACTCTTTCTAATGTTACTTCAGCCGTACGCAAATCCATATTTGACCTATTGAACATATTTCTTACCCAAGTGTACTCGATCAGTTAACTTTCTATACACACTCATTGACTCACTCTGATGTTAGTTCAGCTATTTATGAACCCATTTTGACCTACTGAACAAATTACTGGCAAATTAGTCAAGAACTTCATGAACATACTTATAAACATATCGTGATGTTAGATAAGCCAGACAGTAATCCATATTTGACCGACTGAACATATTTCTGGCTACAGAGTAGTCGACATTGAAGTTTTTATATATACTCATTGACGCCTTCTGATGTCACAATAGCCATATAGAAGTCTATGTTTGACCTGATGAACATATTTCAAGCAAATTAGACTTTGATCATGAATATTCTATACATACTTATTGACTGCTTCTGATGACATTCAGCCATAGAATATTGTATATTCGACCTAAAGGTCAT
The DNA here is from genome assembly GCA_037950665.1 of Hypophthalmichthys nobilis. Classification (NCBI taxonomy): domain Eukaryota; kingdom Metazoa; phylum Chordata; class Actinopteri; order Cypriniformes; family Xenocyprididae; genus Hypophthalmichthys; species Hypophthalmichthys nobilis. The sequence continues at coordinate 8,783,246 of CM075482.1, read as the reverse complement.
ATTTCTGGCCAAAAGCACTCAATCTTGAGCTTTTCATACATTATTATTGATTCCTTCTGATGTTACTTCACCCATGCACAAGTCCATATTAGACCTACTGAACATATTTCTGGCAAATTAGTCCTCGATCAAGAACTTTCTATACAGACTCATTGACTTGTAATTTTATTTTAGCCCTTCAGAAGCCCATATTAGACCTGATTAAATTTTTTCTGCCCCAAGAGTCCACGATCATGAACTTTATATACATGCCTCACTCTGATGTTACTTCAGCCATAGAGTATTGTATATTTGACCTAATGGACATATTTTTCACAAATTTCTGGCAAATTAGTCCTCTATGATGAACTTTTTATACTAACTCATTGACTCCTGATGCTACATCAGCCATAGAGTTTTGCACATTTGACCTAAATGACATATTTCTGGGCCAAAGACTACTTGATCTTGAAGTTTTCATACATTACTGTTGAATCCATGTGATGTTACTTCAGGCATTTATGAACCCATTTTTGAGCTACTGAGCACATTTGTGATAAATTAGTCCTTGATGATGAAATCTCTATACAGACTCATTGACTGGTGTTGCATCAGAGAGACTCTCGTCCATATTTGACGTAAAGAATATATTTCTGGCCCAAGAGCACTTGATCTTGAACTTTCTTTACATACTCATTGATTCCTTCTGATTTTATTTCAGCCAAACAAAACTCCGTATTGGACCAAATTCAACATTTTTATGTCCCACGAGTCCTCAATCATGAATTTTGTATATACATAATCTTTGCCTCACTCTGATGTTCCTTCAGCCATACACGAGCCCATGTTTGAGCTTCAGAACATATCTCTGGCAAATTAGTCCTCGCTCATGAACTTTTTACACATCTTCATTGCCTCACTCTGATGATTCTTCACCAATACAGAAGTCCGGATTAGGCTTACTGAACATATTTCTGGCAAATTAGTCATGAACTTCATGTACATACTTATTAACAAATCGTGATGTTAGATAAGCCAGACAGTAGTCCATATTTGACCGACTGAACATAGTTCTGGCTACAGAGTAGTCGACATTGAAGTTTTTATATATACACATTGACGCCTTCTGATGTCACATTAGCCATATAGAAGTCTATATTTGACCTACTGAACATATTTCTGGGCCAAGAGGACTCGATCTTGAACTTTCTCTACATAGTTATTGACTCCATCTGATTTTTATCAACCATACAGGAGTCCATATTAGACCTGATTACATTTTCTCTGTACCAAGAATCCTCGATCATGAACTTTATATACATGCCTCACTCTGATGTTACTTCAGCCATAGAGTACTGCATATTTGACCTGATGGACATATTTCAAGCAAATTAGTCCTCGATCATGAACATTCTATACATACTTATTGACTGCTTCTGATTTATACGTCAGCCATAGAATATTGTATATTTGACCTAAAGGTCATATTTCCGTCAAAAGCACTCAATCTTGAGCTTTTCATACATTATTATTGATTCCTTCTGATGTTACTTCACCCATACACAAGTCCATATTAGACCTACTGAACATATTTCTGGCAAATTAGTCCTCGATCAAGAACTTTGTATACTGACTCATTGACTCATAATTTTATTTCAGCCCTACAGAAGCCCATATTAGACCTGATTAAATTTTTTCTGTCCCAAGAGTCCACGATCATGAACTTTATATACATGCCTCACTCTGATGTTACTTCAGCCATAGAGTATTGTATATTTGACCTAATGGACATATTTTTCACAAATTAGCCCTCGATCATGAATTTTCTGTACGTCCTCACTGAATTCATTTGATGTACCATGAGCCAGACAGTAGTCAATGTTTGACCTTCTGAACATAGTTCTGGCCAAAAAGTATTCAATATTGAATTTTATACTCATTGACGCCTTCTGATATCACATCAGCCATACAGTAGTCCACATTTGACCAACTGAACATATTTTTGGCCCAAGAGCTCTTGATCTTGAACTTTCTACACAAGCTGATTGACTCTTTCTAATGTTACTTCAGCCGTAAACATATCCATATTTGACCTACTGAACATATTTCTTACCCAAGTGTACTTGATCAGTTAACTTTCTATACATAATCACTGATTCACTTTGATGTTACTACAGCTATTTATGAACCCATTTTGACCTACTGAACAAATTTCTGGCAAATTAGTCAAGAACTTCATGAACATACTTATTAACATATCGTGATGTTAGATAAGCCAGACAGTAGTCCATATTTGACCGACTGAACATATTTCTGGCTACAGAGTAGTCAATATTGAAGTTTTTATATATACTCATTGACGCCTTCTGATGTCACAATAGCCATATAGAAGTCTATGTTTGACCTACTGAACATATTTCAAGCCAATTAGTCCTTGATCATGAACATTCTATACATACTTATTGACTGCTTCTGATGACATTCAGCCATAGAATATTGTATATTCGACCTAAAGGTCATATTTCTGGCCAAAAGCACTCAATCTTGAGCTTTTCATACATTATTATTGATTCCTTCTGATGTTACTTCACCCATGAACAAGTCCATATTAGACCTACTGAACATATTTCTAGCAAATTAGTCCTCGATCAAGAACTTTCTATACAATTGACTTGTAATTGTATTTCAGCCCTTCAGAAGCCCATATTAGACCTGATTAAATTTTTTGCACATTTGACCTAAATGACATATTGCTGGGCCAAAGAGTACTTGATCTTGAAGTTTTCATACATTACTATTGAATCCATCTGATGTTACTTCAGACACATAGGAACCCATTTTTTGACTACTGAGCACATTTGTGATAAATTAGTCCTTGATGATGAAATCTCTATACAGACTCATTGACTGGTGTTGCATCAGAGAGACACTGGTCCATATTTGACGGAGAGAACATATTTCTGGCCCAAGAGCGCTTGAAATTGAACTTTCTTTACATACTCATTGATTCCTTCTGATTTTATTTCAGCCAAACAAAACTCCGTATTAGACCAAATTCAACATTTTTTGTCCCAAGAGTCCTCAATCATGAATTTTGTATATACATACTCTTTGCCTCACTCTGATGTTCCTTCAGCCATACATGAGCCCATGTTTGAGCTTCAAAACATATCTCATTAGTCCTCGCTCATGAACTTTTTATACATACTCATTGCCTCACTCTGATGTTTCTTCACCAATACAGAAGTCCGGATTAGGCCTACTGAACATATTTCTGGCAAATTAGTCATGAACTTCATGAACATACTTATTAACATATCGTGATGTTAGATAAGCCAGAGAGTAGTCCATATTTGACCGATTGAACATAGTTCTGGCCAAAAAGTATTCAATATTGAATTTTATACTCATTGACGCCTTCTGATATCACATCAGCCATACAGTAGTCCACATTTGACCAACTGAACATATTTTTGGCCCAAGAGCTCTTGATCTTGAACTTTCTACAAAAGCTGATTGACTCTTTCTAATGTTACTTCAGCCGTACGCAAATCCATATTTGACCTATTGAACATATTTCTTACCCAAGTGTACTCGATCAGTTAACTTTCTATACATACTAATTGACTCACTCTGATGTTAGTTCAGCTATTTATGAACCCATTTTGACCTACTGGACAAATTACTGGCAAATTAGTCAAGAACTTCATGAACATACTTATAAACATATCGTGATGTTAGATAAGCCAGACAGTATATTTGACCGACTGAACATATTTCTGGCTACAGAGTAGTCGACATTGAAGTTTTTATATATACTCAATGACGCCTTCTGATGTCACAGTAGCCATATAGAAGACTATATTTGACCTACTGAACATATTTCTGGCCCAAGAGGACTCGATCTTGAAATTTCTCGACATAGTCATTGACTACATCTGATTTTTTTCAGCCATACAGGAGTCCATATTAGACTTGATTACATTTTTTCTGTACCAAGAATCCTCGATCATGAACTTTACATACATGCCTCACTCTGATGTTACTTCAACCATAGAGTACTGCATATTTGACCTGATGGACATATTTCAAGCAAATAAGTCCTCGATCATGAACATTCTATACATACTTATTGACTGCTTCTGATTTATACGTCAGCCATAGAATATTGCATCTTTGACCTAAAAGTCATATTTCCGTCAAAAGCACTCAATCTTGAGCTTTTCATACATTATTATTGATTCCTTCTGATGTTACTTCACCCATACACAAGTCCATATTAGACCTACTGAACATATTTCTGGCAAATTAGTCCTCGATCAAGAACTTTGTATGCTGACTCACTGACTCATAATTTTATTTCAGCCCTACAGAAGCCCATATTAGACCTGATTAAATTTTTTCTGTCCCAAGAGTCCACGATCATGAACTTTATATACATGCCTCACTCTGATGTTACTTCAGCCATAGAGTATTGTATATTTGACCTAATGGACATATTTTTCACACATTAGCCCTCGATCATGAATTTTCTGTACGTCCTCACTGAATTCATTTGATGTACCATGAGCCAGACAGTAGTCAATGTTTGACCTTCTGAACATAGTTCTGGCCAAAAAGTATTCAATATTGAATTTTATACTCATTGACGCCTTCTGATATCACATCAGCCATACAGTGGTCCACATTTGACCTACTGAACATATTTTTGGCCCAAGAGCTCTTGATCTTGAAGTTTCTATACAAGCTGATTGACTCTTTCTAATGTTAATTCAGCCGTAAACAAATCCATATTTGACCTACTGAACATATTTCTTACCCAAGTGTACTCGATCAGTTAACTTTGTATACATAATCACTGATTCACTTTGATGTTACTACAGCTATTTATGAACCCATTTTGACCTACTGAACAAATTTCTGGCAAATTAGTGCTCTCTGATGAACTTTTTATACTAACTCATTGACTCCTGATGCTACATCAGCCATAGAGTTTTGCACATTTGACCTAAATGACATATTGCTGGGCCAAAGAGTACTTGATCTTGAAGTTTTCATACATTACTATTGACTCCATCTGATGTTACTTCAGACATATAGGAACCCATTTTTGACCTACTGAGCACATTTGTGATAAATTAGTCCTTGATGATGAAATCTCTATACAGACTCATTGACTGGTGTTGCATCAGAGAGACACTAGTCCATATTTGACGGAGAGAACATATTTCTGGCCCAAGAGCGCTTGAAATTGAACTTTCTTTACATACTCATTGATTCCTTCTGATTTTATTTCAGCCAAACAAAACTCCATATTAGACCAAATTCAACATTTTTTGTCCCAAGAGTCCTCAGTCATGAATTTTGCATATACATACTCTTTGCCTCACTCTGATGTTCCTTCAGCTATACATGAGCCCATGTTTGAGCTTCAGAACATATCTCTGGCAAATTAGTCCTCGCTCATGAACTTTTATACATACTCATTGCCTCACTCTGATGTTTCTTCACCAATACAGAAGTCCGGATTAGGCCTACTGAACATATTTCTGGCAAATTAGTCATGAACTTCATGAACATACTTATTAACATATCGTGATGTTAGATAAGCCAGAGAGTAGTCCATATTTGACCGATTGAACATAGTTCTGGCCAAAAAGTATTCAATATTGAATTTTATACTCATTGACGCCTTCTGATATCACATCAGCCATACAGTAGTCCACATTTGACCAACTGAACATATTTTTGGCCCAAGAGCTCTTGATCTTGAACTTTCTACACAAGCTGATTGACTCTTTCTAATGTTACTTCAGCCGTACGCAAATCCATATTTGACCTATTGAACATATTTCTTACCCAAGTGTACTCGATCAGTTAACTTTCTATACACACTCATTGACTCACTCTGATGTTAGTTCAGCTATTTATGAACCCATTTTGACCTACTGAACAAATTACTGGCAAATTAGTCAAGAACTTCATGAACATACTTATAAACATATCGTGATGTTAGATAAGCCAGACAGTAATCCATATTTGACCGACTGAACATATTTCTGGCTACAGAGTAGTCGACATTGAAGTTTTTATATATACTCATTGACGCCTTCTGATGTCACAATAGCCATATAGAAGTCTATGTTTGACCTGATGAACATATTTCAAGCAAATTAGACTTTGATCATGAATATTCTATACATACTTATTGACTGCTTCTGATGACATTCAGCCATAGAATATTGTATATTCGACCTAAAGGTCATATTTCTGGCCAAAAGCACTCAATCTTGAGCTTTTCATACATTATTATTGATTCCTTCTGATGTTACTTCACCCATGCACAAGTCCATATTAGACCTACTGAACATATTTCTGGCAAATTAGTCCTCGATCAAGAACTTTCTATACAGACTCATTGACTTGTAATTTTATTTTAGCCCTTCAGAAGCCCATATTAGACCTGATTAAATTTTTCTGCCCCAAGAGTCCACGATCATGAACTTTATATACATGCCTCACTCTGATGTTACTTCAGCCATAGAGTATTGTATATTTGACCTAATGGACATATTTTTCACAAATTTCTGGCAAATTAGTCCTCTATGATGAACTTTTTATACTAACTCATTGACTCCTGATGCTACATCAGCCATAGAGTTTTGCACATTTGACCTAAATGACATATTTCTGGGCCAAAGACTACTTGATCTTGAAGTTTTCATACATTACTGTTGAATCCATGTGATGTTACTTCAGGCATTTATGAACCCATTTTTGAGCTACTGAGCACATTTGTGATAAATTAGTCCTTGATGATGAAATCTCTATACAGACTCATTGACTGGTGTTGCATCAGAGAGACTCTCGTCCATATTTGACGTAAAGAATATATTTCTGGCCCAAGAGCACTTGATCTTGAACTTTCTTTACATACTCATTGATTCCTTCTGATTTTATTTCAGCCAAACAAAACTCTGTATTGGACCAAATTCAACATTTTTTTGTCCCAAGAGTCCTCAATCATGAATTTTGTATATACATAATCTTTGCCTCACTCTGATGTTCCTTCAGCCATACACGAGCCCATGTTTGAGCTTCAGAACATATCTCTGGCAAATTAGTCCTCGCTCATGAACTTTTTACACATCTTCATTGCCTCACTCTGATGATTCTTCACCAATACAGAAGTCCGGATTAGGCTTACTGAACATATTTCTGGCAAATTAGTCATGAACTTCATGTACATACTTATTAACAAATCGTGATGTTAGATAAGCCAGACAGTAGTCCATATTTGACCGACTGAACATAGTTCTGGCTACAGAGTAGTCGACATTGAAGTTTTTATATATACACATTGACGCCTTCTGATGTCACATTAGCCATATAGAAGTCTATATTTGACCTACTGAACATATTTCTGGGCCAAGAGGACTCGATCTTGAACTTTCTCTACATAGTTATTGACTCCATCTGATTTTTATCAACCATACAGGAGTCCATATTAGACCTGATTACATTTTCTCTGTACCAAGAATCCTCGATCATGAACTTTATATACATGCCTCACTCTGATGTTACTTCAGCCATAGAGTACTGCATATTTGACCTGATGGACATATTTCAAGCAAATTAGTCCTCGATCATGAACATTCTATACATACTTATTGACTGCTTCTGATTTATACGTCAGCCATAGAATATTGTATATTTGACCTAAAGGTCATATTTCCGTCAAAAGCACTCAATCTTGAGCTTTTCATACATTATTATTGATTCCTTCTGATGTTACTTCACCCATACACAAGTCCATATTAGACCTACTGAACATATTTCTGGCAAATTAGTCCTCGATCAAGAACTTTGTATACTGACTCATTGACTCATAATTTTATTTCAGCCCTACAGAAGCCCATATTAGACCTGATTAAATTTTTTCTGTCCCAAGAGTCCACGATCATGAACTTTATATACATGCCTCACTCTGATGTTACTTCAGCCATAGAGTATTGTATATTTGACCTAATGGACATATTTTTCACAAATTAGCCCTCGATCATGAATTTTCTGTACGTCCTCACTGAATTCATTTGATGTACCATGAGCCAGACAGTAGTCAATGTTTGACCTTCTGAACATAGTTCTGGCCAAAAAGTATTCAATATTGAATTTTATACTCATTGACGCCTTCTGATATCACATCAGCCATACAGTAGTCCACATTTGACCAACTGAACATATTTTTGGCCCAAGAGCTCTTGATCTTGAACTTTCTACACAAGCTGATTGACTCTTTCTAATGTTACTTCAGCCGTAAACATATCCATATTTGACCTACTGAACATATTTCTTACCCAAGTGTACTTGATCAGTTAACTTTCTATACATAATCACTGATTCACTTTGATGTTACTACAGCTATTTATGAACCCATTTTGACCTACTGAACAAATTTCTGGCAAATTAGTCAAGAACTTCATGAACATACTTATTAACATATCGTGATGTTAGATAAGCCAGACAGTAGTCCATATTTGACCGACTGAACATATTTCTGGCTACAGAGTAGTCAATATTGAAGTTTTTATATATACTCATTGACGCCTTCTGATGTCACAATAGCCATATAGAAGTCTATGTTTGACCTACTGAACATATTTCAAGCCAATTAGTCCTTGATCATGAACATTCTATACATACTTATTGACTGCTTCTGATGACATTCAGCCATAGAATATTGTATATTCGACCTAAAGGTCATATTTCTGGCCAAAAGCACTCAATCTTGAGCTTTTCATACATTATTATTGATTCCTTCTGATGTTACTTCACCCATGAACAAGTCCATATTAGACCTACTGAACATATTTCTGGCAAATTAATCCTCGATCAAGAACTTTCTATACTGACTCATTGACTTGTAATTGTATTTCAGCCCTTCAGAAGCCCATATTAGACCTGATTAAATTTTTTGCACATTTGACCTAAATGACATATTGCTGGGCCAAAGAGTACTTGATCTTGAAGTTTTCATACATTACTATTGAATCCATCTGATGTTACTTCAGACACATAGGAACCCATTTTTTGACTACTGAGCACATTTGTGATAAATTAGTCCTTGATGATGAAATCTCTATACAGACTCATTGACTGGTGTTGCATCAGAGAGACACTGGTCCATATTTGACGGAGAGAACATATTTCTGGCCCAAGAGCGCTTGAAATTGAACTTTCTTTACATACTCATTGATTCCTTCTGATTTTATTTCAGCCAAACAAAACTCCGTATTAGACCAAATTCAACATTTTTTTGTCCCAAGAGTCCTCAATCATGAATTTTGTATATACATACTCTTTGCCTCACTCTGATGTTCCTTCAGCCATACATGAGCCCATGTTTGAGCTTCAGAACATATCTCTGGCAAATTAGTCCTCGCTCATGAACTTTTTATACATACTCATTGCCTCACTCTGATGTTTCTTCACCAATACAGAAGTCCGGATTAGGCCTACTGAACATATTTCTGGCAAATTAGTCATGAACTTCATGAACATACTTATTAACATATCGTGATGTTAGATAAGCCAGAGAGTAGTCCATATTTGACCGATTGAACATAGTTCTGGCCAAAAAGTATTCAATATTGAATTTTATACTCATTGACGCCTTCTGATATCACATCAGCCATACAGTAGTCCACATTTGACCAACTGAACATATTTTTGGCCCAAGAGCTCTTGATCTTGAACTTTCTACACAAGCTGATTGACTCTTTCTAATGTTACTTCAGCCGTACGCAAATCCATATTTGACCTATTGAACATATTTCTTACCCAAGTGTACTCGATCAGTTAACTTTCTATACATACTCATTGACTCACTCTGATGTTAGTTCAGCTATTTATGAACCCATTTTGACCTACTGAACAAATTACTGGCAAATTAGTCAAGAACTTCATGAACATACTTATAAACATATCGTGATGTTAGATAAGCCAGACAGTAATCCATATTTGACCGACTGGACATATTTCTGGCTACAGAGTAGTCGACATTGAAGTTTTTATATATACTCAATGACGCCTTCTGATGTCACAGTAGCCATATAGAAGACTATATTTGACCTACTGAACATATTTCTAGCCCAAGAGGACTCGATCTTGAAATTTCTCTACATAGTCATTGACTACATCTGATTTTTTTCAGCCATACAGGAGTCCATATTAGACTTGATTACATTTTTTCTGTACCAAGAATCCTCGATCATGAACTTTACATACATGCCTCACTCTGATGTTACTTCAACCATAGAGTACTGCATATTTGACCTGATGGACATATTTCAAGCAAATAAGTCCTCGATCATGAACATTCTATACATACTTATTGACTGCTTCTGATTTATACGTCAGCCATAGAATATTGCATCTTTGACCTAAAAGTCATATTTCCGTCAAAAGCACTCAATCTTGAGCTTTTCATACATTATTATTGATTCCTTCTGATGTTACTTCACCCATACACAAGTCCATATTAGACCTACTGAACATATTTCTGGCAAATTAGTCCTCGATCAAGAACTTTGTATGCTGACTCACTGACTCATAATTTTATTTCAGCCCTACAGAAGCCCATATTAGACCTGATTAAATTTTTTCTGTCCCAAGAGTCCACGATCATGAACTTTATATACATGCCTCACTCTGATGTTACTTCAGCCATAGAGTATTGTATATTTGACCTAATGGACATATTTTTCACACATTAGCCCTCGATCATGAATTTTCTGTACGTCCTCACTGAATTCATTTGATGTACCATGAGCCAGACAGTAGTCAATGTTTGACCTTCTGAACATAGTTCTGGCCAAAAAGTATTCAATATTGAATTTTATACTCATTGACGCCTTCTGATATCACATCAGCCATACAGTGGTCCACATTTGACCTACTGAACATATTTTTGGCCCAAGAGCTCTTGATCTTGAAGTTTCTATACAAGCTGATTGACTCTTTCTAATGTTAATTCAGCCGTAAACAAATCCATATTTGACCTACTGAACATATTTCTTACCCAAGTGTACTCGATCAGTTAACTTTGTATACATAATCACTGATTCACTTTGATGTTACTACAGCTATTTATGAACCCATTTTGACCTACTGAACAAATTTCTGGCAAATTAGTGCTCTCTGATGAACTTTTTATACTAACTCATTGACTCCTGATGCTACATCAGCCATAGAGTTTTGCACATTTGACCTAAATGACATATTGCTGGGCCAAAGAGTACTTGATCTTGAAGTTTTCATACATTACTATTGACTCCATCTGATGTTACTTCAGACATATAGGAACCCATTTTTGACCTACTGAGCACATTTGTGATAAATTAGTCCTTGATGATGAAATCTCTATACAGACTCATTGACTGGTGTTGCATCAGAGAGACACTAGTCCATATTTGACGGAGAGAACATATTTCTGGCCCAAGAGCGCTTGAAATTGAACTTTCTTTACATACTCATTGATTCCTTCTGATTTTATTTCAGCCAAACAAAACTCCATATTAGACCAAATTCAACATTTTTTTGTCCCAAGAGTCCTCAGTCATGAATTTTGCATATACATACTCTTTGCCTCACTCTAATGTTCCTTCAGCCATACATGAGCCCATGTTTGAGCTTCAGAACATATCTCTGGCAAATTAGTCCTCGCTCATGAACTTTTTATACATACTCATTGCCTCACTCTGATGTTTCTTCACCAATACAGAAGTCCGGATTAGGCCTACTGAACATATTTCTGGCAAATTAGTCATGAACTTCATGAACATACTTATTAACATATCGTGATGTTAGATAAGCCAGAGAGTAGTCCATATTTGACCGATTGAACATAGTTCTGGCCAAAAAGTATTCAATATTGAATTTTATACTCATTGACGCCTTCTGATATCACATCAGCCATACAGTAGTCCACATTTGACCAACTGAACATATTTTTGGCCCAAGAGCTCTTGATCTTGAACTTTCTACACAAGCTGATTGACTCTTTCTAATGTTACTTCAGCCGTACGCAAATCCATATTTGACCTATTGAACATATTTCTTACCCAAGTGTACTCGATCAGTTAACTTTCTATACACACTCATTGACTCACTCTGATGTTAGTTCAGCTATTTATGAACCCATTTTGACCTACTGAACAAATTACTGGCAAATTAGTCAAGAACTTCATGAACATACTTATAAACATATCGTGATGTTAGATAAGCCAGACAGTAATCCATATTTGACCGACTGAACATATTTCTGGCTACAGAGTAGTCGACATTGAAGTTTTTATATATACTCATTGACGCCTTCTGATGTCACAATAGCCATATAGAAGTCTATGTTTGACCTGATGAACATATTTCAAGCAAATTAGACTTTGATCATGAATATTCTATACATACTTATTGACTGCTTCTGATGACATTCAGCCATAGAATATTGTATATTCGACCTAAAGGTCATATTTCTGGCCAAAAGCACTCAATCTTGAGCTTTTCATACATTATTATTGATTCCTTCTGATGTTACTTCACCCATGCACAAGTCCATATTAGACCTACTGAACATATTTCTGGCAAATTAGTCCTCGATCAAGAACTTTCTATACAGACTCATTGACTTGTAATTTTATTTTAGCCCTTCAGAAGCCCATATTAGACCTGATTAAATTTTTTCTGCCCCAAGAGTCCACGATCATGAACTTTATATACATGCCTCACTCTGATGTTACTTCAGCCATAGAGTATTGTATATTTGACCTAATGGACATATTTTTCACAAATTTCTGGCAAATTAGTCCTCTATGATGAACTTTTATACTAACTCATTGACTCCTGATGCTACATCAGCCATAGAGTTTTGCACATTTGACCTAAATGACATATTTCTGGGCCAAAGACTACTTGATCTTGAAGTTTTCATACATTACTGTTGAATCCATGTGATGTTACTTCAGGCATTTATGAACCCATTTTTGAGCTACTGAGCACATTTGTGATAAATTAGTCCTTGATGATGAAATCTCTATACAGACTCATTGACTGGCGTTGCATCAGAGAGACTGTCCATATTTGACGTAAAGAATATATTTCTGGCCCAAGAGCGCTTGATCTTGAACTTTCTTTACATACTCATTGATTCCTTCTGATTTTATTTCAGCCAAACAAAAGTCCGTATTGGACCAAATTCAACATTTTTGTCCCAAGAGTCCTCAATCATGAATTTTGTATATACATAATCTTTGCCTCACTCTGATGTTCCTTCAGCCATACACGAGCCCATGTTTGAGCTTCAGAACATATCTCTGGCAAATTAGTCCTCGCTCATGAACTTTTTACACATCTTCATTGCCTCACTCTGATGATTCTTCACCAATACAGAAGTCCGGATTAGGCTTACTGAACATATTTCTGGCAAATTAGTCATGAACTTCATGTACATACTTATTAACAAATCGTGATGTTAGATAAGCCAGACAGTAGTCCATATTTGACCGACTGAACATAGTTCTGGCTACAGAGTAGTCGACATTGAAGTTTTTATATATACACATTGACGCCTTCTGATGTCACATTAGCCATATAGAAGTCTATATTTGACCTACTGAACATATTTCTGGGCCAAGAGGACTCGATCTTGAACTTTCTCTACATAGTTATTGACTCCATCTGATTTTTATCAACCATACAGGAGTCCATATTAGACCTGATTACATTTTCTCTGTACCAAGAATCCTCGATCATGAACTTTATATACATGCCTCACTCTGATGTTACTTCAGCCATAGAGTACTGCATATTTGACCTGATGGACATATTTCAAGCAAATTAGTCCTCGATCATGAACATTCTATACATACTTATTGACTGCTTCTGATTTATACGTCAGCCATAGAATATTGTATATTTGACCTAAAGGTCATATTTCCGTCAAAAGCACTCAATCTTGAGCTTTTCATACATTATTATTGATTCCTTCTGATGTTACTTCACCCATACACAAGTCCATATTAGACCTACTGAACATATTTCTGGCAAATTAGTCCTCGATCAAGAACTTTGTATACTGACTCATTGACTCATAATTTTATTTCAGCCCTACAGAAGCCCATATTAGACCTGATTAAATTTTTTCTGTCCCAAGAGTCCACGATCATGAACTTTATATACATGCCTCACTCTGATGTTACTTCAGCCATAGAGTATTGTATATTTGACCTAATGGACATATTTTTCACAAATTAGCCCTCGATCATGAATTTTCTGTACGTCCTCACTGAATTCATTTGATGTACCATGAGCCAGACAGTAGTCAATGTTTGACCTTCTGAACATAGTTCTGGCCAAAAAGTATTCAATATTGAATTTTATACTCATTGACGCCTTCTGATATCACATCAGCCATACAGTAGTCCACATTTGACCAACTGAACATATTTTTGGCCCAAGAGCTCTTGATCTTGAACTTTCTACACAAGCTGATTGACTCTTTCTAATGTTACTTCAGCCGTAAACATATCCATATTTGACCTACTGAACATATTTCTTACCCAAGTGTACTTGATCAGTTAACTTTCTATACATAATCACTGATTCACTTTGATGTTACTACAGCTATTTATGAACCCATTTTGACCTACTGAACAAATTTCTGGCAAATTAGTCAAGAACTTCATGAACATACTTATTAACATATCGTGATGTTAGATAAGCCAGACAGTAGTCCATATTTGACCGACTGAACATATTTCTGGCTACAGAGTAGTCGACATTGAAGTTTTTATATATACTCATTGACGCCTTCTGATGTCACAATAGCCATATAGAAGTCTATGTTTGACCTACTGAACATATTTCAAGCAAATTAGTCCTTGATCATGAACATTCTATACATACTTATTGACTGCTTCTGATGACATTCAGCCATAGAATATTGTATATTCGACCTAAAGGTCATATTTCTGGCCAAAAGCACTCAATCTTGAGCTTTTCATACATTATTATTGATTCCTTCTGATGTTACTTCACCCATGCACAAGTCCATATTAGACCTACTGAACATATTTCTGGCAAATTAGTCCTCGATCAAGAACTTTCTATACAGACTCATTGACTTGTAATTTTATTTCAGCCCTTCAGAAGCCCATATTAGACCTGATTAAATTTTTTCTGCCCCAAGAGTCCACGATCATGAACTTTATATACATGCCTCACTCTGATGTTACTTCAGCCATAGAGTATTGTATATTTGACCTAATGGACATATTTTTCACAAATTTCTGGCAAATTAGTCCTCTATGATGAACTTTTTATACTAACTCATTGACTCTTCTGATGCTACATCAGCCATAGAGTTTTGCACATTTGACCTAAATGACATATTGCTGGGCCAAAGAGTACTTGATCTTGAAGTTTTCATACATTACTATTGAATCCATCTGATGTTACTTCAGACACATAGGAACCCATTTTTTGACTACTGAGCACATTTGTGATAAATTAGTCCTTGATGATGAAATCTCTATACAGACTCATTGACTGGTGTTGCATCAGAGAGACACTGGTCCATATTTGACGGAGAGAACATATTTCTGGCCCAAGAGCGCTTGAAATTGAACTTTCTTTACATACTCATTGATTCCTTCTGATTTTATTTCAGCCAAACAAAACTCCGTATTAGACCAAATTCAACATTTTTTTGTCCCAAGAGTCCTCAATCATGAATTTTGTATATACATACTCTTTGCCTCACTCTGATGTTCCTTCAGCCATACATGAGCCCATGTTTGAGCTTCAAAACATATCTCATTAGTCCTCGCTCATGAACTTTTTATACATACTCATTGCCTCACTCTGATGTTTCTTCACCAATACAGAAGTCCGGATTAGGCCTACTGAACATATTTCTGGCAAATTAGTCATGAACTTCATGAACATACTTATTAACATATCGTGATGTTAGATAAGCCAGAGAGTAGTCCATATTTGACCGATTGAACATAGTTCTGGCTACAGAGTAGTCGACATTGAAGTTTTTATATATACTCATTGACGCCTTCTGATGTCACAGTAGCCATATAGAAGACTATATTTGACCTACTGAACATATTTCTAGCCCAAGAGGACTCGATCTTGAAATTTCTCTACATAGTCATTGACTACATCTGATTTTTTTCAGCCATACAGGAGTCCATATTAGACTTGATTACATTTTTTCTGTACCAAGAATCCTCGATCATGAACTTTACATACATGCCTCACTCTGATGTTACTTCAACCATAGAGTACTGCATATTTGACCTGATGGACATATTTCAAGCAAATTAGTCCTCGATCATGAACATTCTATACATACTTATTGACTGCTTCTGATTTATACGTCAGCCATAGAATATTGCATCTTTGACCTAAAAGTCATATTTCCGTCAAAAGCACTCAATCTTGAGCTTTTCATACATTATTATTGATTCCTTCTGATGTTACTTCACCCATACACAAGTCCATATTAGACCTACTGAACATATTTCTGGCAAATTAGTCCTCGATCAAGAACTTTGTATGCTGACTCATTGACTCATAATTTTATTTCAGCCCTACAGAAGCCCATATTAGACCTGATTAAATTTTTTCTGTCCCAAGAGTCCACGATCATGAACTTTATATACATGCCTCACTCTGATGTTACTTCAGCCATAGAGTATTGTATATTTGACCTAATGGACATATTTTTCACACATTAGCCCTCGATCATGAATTTTCTGTACGTCCTCACTGAATTCATTTGATGTACCATGAGCCAGACAGTAGTCAATGTTTGACCTTCTGAACAATAGTTCTTGCCAAAAGGTATTCAAAATTGAATTTTATACTCATTGACGCCTTCTGATATCACATCAGCCATACAGTGGTCCACAATTGACCTACTGAACATATTTTTGGCCCAAGAGCTCTTGATCTTGAACTTTCTATACATATTGATTGACTCCTTCTAATGTTACTTCAGCTGTATACAAATCCATATTTGACCTACTGAACATATTTCTTACCCAAGTGTACTCGATCAGATAACTTTTTATACATACTCACTGATTCACTCTGATGTTACTACAGCTATTTATGAACCCATTTTGACCTACTGAACAAATTTCTGTCAAATTAGTCCTCTATGATGAACTTTTTATACTAACTCATTGACTCCTGATGCTACATCAGCCATAGAGGTTTGCACATTTGACCTAAATGACATATTGCTGGGCCAAAGACTACTTGATCTTGAAGTTTTCAGACATTACTGTTGAATCCATCTGATGTTACTTCAGACATATATGAACCCATTTTTGACCTACTGAGCACGTTTGTGATAAATTAGTCCTTGATGATGAAATCTCTATACAGACTCATTGACTGGTGTTGCATCAGAGAGACACTAGTCCATATTTGAAGAGTACATATTTCTGATTGAAATTGAACTTTCTTTACATACTCATTGATTCCTTCTGATTTTATTTCAGCCAAACAAAACTCTATTAGACCAAATTCAACATTTTTTGTCCCAAGAGTCCTCAATCATGAATTTTGTATATACATATTGCCTCACTCTGATGTTCCTTCAGCCATACATGAGTCCATGTTTGAGCTTCAGAACATATTTCTGGCAAATTAGTCCTCGCTCATGAACTTTTTATACATACTCATTGCCTCACTCTGATGATTCTTCACCAATACAGAAGTCCGGATTAGGCTTACTGAACAAATTACTGGCAAATTAGTCAAGAACTTCATGAACATACTTATAACCATATCTGATGTTAGATAAGCCAGACAGTAATCCATATTTGACCTACTGAACATAGTTCTGGCAAATTAGTCGACATTGAAGTTTTTATATATACTCATTGACTCCTTCTGATGTCACAGTAGCCATATAGAAGACATTTGACCTAAATGACATATTGCTGGGCCAAAGAGTACTTGATCTTGAAGTTTTCATACATTACTATTGACTCCATCTGATGTTACTTCAGACATATAGGAACCCATTTTTGACCTACTGAGCACATTTGTGATAAATTAGTCCTTGATGATGAAATCTCTATACAGACTCATTGACTGGTGTTGCATCAGAGAGACACTAGTCCATATTTGACGGAGAGAACATATTTCTGGCCCAAGAGCGCTTGAAATTGAACTTTCTTTACATACTCATTGATTCCTTCTGATTTTATTTCAGCCAAACAAAACTCCATATTAGACCAAATTCAACATTTTTTTGTCCCAAGAGTCCTCAGTCATGAATTTTGCATATACATACTCTTTGCCTCACTCTAATGTTCCTTCAGCCATACATGAGCCCATGTTTGAGCTTCAGAACATATCTCTGGCAAATTAGTCCTCGCTCATGAACTTTTTATACATACTCATTGCCTCACTCTGATGTTTCTTCACCAATACAGAAGTCCGGATTAGGCCTACTGAACATATTTCTGGCAAATTAGTCATGAACTTCATGAACATACTTATTAACATATCGTGATGTTAGATAAGCCAGAGAGTAGTCCATATTTGACCGATTGAACATAGTTCTGGCCAAAAAGTATTCAATATTGAATTTTATACTCATTGACGCCTTCTGATATCACATCAGCCATACAGTAGTCCACATTTGACCAACTGAACATATTTTTGGCCCAAGAGCTCTTGATCTTGAACTTTCTACACAAGCTGATTGACTCTTTCTAATGTTACTTCAGCCGTACGCAAATCCATATTTGACCTATTGAACATATTTCTTACCCAAGTGTACTCGATCAGTTAACTTTCTATACATACTCATTGACTCACTCTGATGTTAGTTCAGCTATTTATGAACCCATTTTGACCTACTGAACAAATTACTGGCAAATTAGTCAAGAACTTCATGAACATACTTATAAACATATCGTGATGTTAGATAAGCCAGACAGTAATCCATATTTGACCGACTGAACATATTTCTGGCTACAGAGTAGTCGACATTGAAGTTTTTATATATACTCATTGACGCCTTCTGATGTCACAATAGCCATATAGAAGTCTATGTTTGACCTGATGAACATATTTCAAGCAAATTAGACTTTGATCATGAATATTCTATACATACTTATTGACTGCTTCTGATGACATTCAGCCATAGAATATTGTATATTCGACCTAAAGGTCATATTTCTGGCCAAAAGCACTCAATCTTGAGCTTTTCATACATTATTATTGATTCCTTCTGATGTTACTTCACCCATGCACAAGTCCATATTAGACCTACTGAACATATTTCTGGCAAATTAGTCCTCGATCAAGAACTTTCTATACAGACTCATTGACTTGTAATTTTATTTCAGCCCTTCAGAGGCCCATATTAGACCAGATTAAATTTTTCTGCCCCAAGAGTCCACGATCATGAACTTTATATACATGCCTCACTCTGATGTTACTTCAGCCATAGAGTATTGTATATTTGACCTAATGGACATATTTTTCACAAATTAGCCCTCGATCATGAATTTTCTGTACGTCCTCATTGACTTTAACTGATGTACCATGAGCCAGACAGTAGTCAATGTTTGACTTTCTGAACATAGTTCGGGCCAAAAAGTATTCAATATTGAATTTTATACTCAATGACGCCTTCTGATATCGCATCAGCCATACAGTAGTCCACATTTGAGCTACTGAATATATTTTTGGCCCAAGAGCTCTTGATCTTGAACTTTCTATACATGCTGATTGACTCTTTCTAATGTTACTTCAGCCATACACAAATCCATATTTGACCTATTGAACATATTTCTTATCCAAGTGTACTCGATCAGTTAACTTTCTATACATACTCATTGACTCACTCTGATGTTAGTTCAGCTATTTATGAACCCATTTTGACCTACTGAACAAATTTCTGGCAAATTAGTCAAGAACTTCATGAACATACTTATTAACATATCGTGATGTTAGAAAAGCCAGACAGTAGTCCATATTTGACCGACTGAACATATTTCTGGCTACAGAGTAGTCAATATTGAAGTTTTTATATATACTCATTGACGCCTTCTGATGTCACAATAGCCATATAGAAGTCTATGTTTGACCTACTGAACATATTTCAAGCAAATTAGTCCTTGATCATGAACATTCTATACATACTTATTGACTGCTTCTGATGACATTCAGCCAGAGAATATTGTATATTCAACCTAAAGGTCATATTTCTGGCCAAAAGCACTCAATCTTGAGCTTTTCATACATTATTATTGATTCCTTCTGATGTTACTTCACCCATGCACAAGTCCATATTAGACCTACTGAACATATTTCTGGCAAATTAGTCCTCGATCAAGAACTTTCTATACTGACTCATTGACTTGTAATTTTATTTCAGCCCTTCAGAAGCCCATATTAGACCTGATTAAATTTTTTTTGTTCCAAAAGTCCACGATCATGAACTTTATATACATGCCTCACTCTGATGTTACTTCAGCCATAGAGTATTGTATATTTGACCTAATGGACATATTTTTCACAAATTAGCCCTCGATCATGAATTTTCTGTACATCCTCATTGACTTTAACTGATGTACCATGAGCCAGACAGTAGTCAATGTTTGACTTTCTGAACATAGTTCTGGCCAAAAAGTATTCAATATTGAATTTTATACTCATTGACGCCTTCTGATATCGCATCAGCCATACAGTAGTCCACATTTGAGCTACTGAACATATTTTTGGCCCAAGAGCTCTTGATCTTGAACTTTCTATACATACTCATTGACTCACTCTGATGTTAGTTCAGTTATTTATGAACCCATTTTGACCTACTGGACAAATTTCTGGCAAATTAGTCCTCTATGATGAACTTTTTATACTAACTCATTGACTCCTGATGCTACATCAGCCATAGAGTTTTGCACATTTGACCTAAATGACATATTGCTGGGCCAAAGAGTACTTGATCTTGAAGTTTTCATACATTACTATTGACTCCATCTGATGTTACTTCAGACATATAGGAACCTATTTTTGAACTACTGAGCACATTTGTGATAAATTAGTCCTTGATGATGAAATCTCTATACAGACTCATTGACTGGTGTTGCATCAGAGAGACACTAGTCCATATTTGACGGAGAGAACATATTTCTGGCCAAAGAGCGCTTGAATATTGAACTTTCTTTACATACTCATTGATTCCTTCTGATTTTATTTCAGCCAAACAAAACTCCGTATTAGACCAAATTCAACATTTTTTTGTCCCAAGAGTCCTCAATCATGAATTTTGTATATACATACTCTTTGCCTCACTCTGATGTTCCTTCAGCCATACATGAGTCCATGTTTGAGCTTCAGAACATATCTCTGGCAAATTAGTCCTCGATCAGTGAACTTTTATACATACTCATTGCCTCACTCTGATGATTCTTCACCAATACAGAAGTCCGGATTAGGCCTACTGAACATATTTCTGGCAAATTAGTCATGAACTTCATGAACATACTTATAACCATATCGTGATGTTAGATAAGCCAGACAGTAATCCATATTTGACCGACTGAACATATTTCTGGCTACAGAGTAGTCGACATTGAAGTTTTTATATATACTCATTGACGCCTTCTGATGTCACAGTAGCCATATAGAAGACTATATTTGACCTACTGAACATATTTCTGGCCCAAGAGGACTCGATCTTGAAATTTCTCGACATAGTCATTGACTACATCTGATTTTTTTCAGCCATACAGGAGTCCATATTAGACTTGATTACATTTTTTCTGTACCAAGAATCCTCGATCATGAACTTTATATACATGCCTCACTCTGATATTACTTCAGCCATAGAGTACTGCATATTTGACCTGATGGACATATTTCAAGCAAATTAGTCCTCGATCATGAACATTCTATACATACTTATTGACTGCTTCTGATTTATACGTCAGCCATAGAATATTGCATATTTGACCTAAAGGTCATATTTCCGTCAAAAGCACTCAATCTTGAGCTTTTCATACATTATTATTGATTCCTTCTGATGTTACTTCACCCATACACAAGTCCATAATAGACCTACTGAACATATTTCTGGCAAATTAGTCCTCGATCAAGAACTTTGTATACTGACTCATTGACTCGTAATTTTATTTCAGCCCTACAGAAGTCCATATTAGACCTGATTAAATTTTTTCTGTCCCAAGAGTCCACGATCACGAACTTTATATACATGCCTCACTCTGATGTTACTTCAGCCATAGAGTATTGTATATTTGACCTAATGGACATATTTTTCACAAGTTAGCCCTCGATCATAAATTTTCTGTACGTCCTCACTGACTTCATCTGATGTACCATGAGCCAGACAGTAGTCAATGTTTGACCTTCTGAACAATAGTTCTTGCCAAAAGGTATTCAAAATTGAATTTTATACTCATTGACGCCTTCTGATATCACATCAGCCATACAGTGGTCCACAATTGACCTACTGAACATATTTTTGGCCCAAGAGCTCTTGATCTTGAACTTTCTATACATGCTGATTGACTCTTTCTAATGTTACTTCAGCCATACACAAATCCATATTTGACCTATTGAACATATTTCTTATCCAAGTGTACTCGATCAGTTAACTTTCTATACATACTCACTGACTCACTCTGATGTTAGTTCAGCTATTTATGAACCCATTTTGACCTACTGAACAAATTTCTGGCAAATTAGTCAAGAACTTCATGAACATACTTATTAACATATCGTGATGTTAGATAAGCCAGACAGTAGTCCATATTTGACCGACTGAACATATTTCTGGCTACAGAGTAGTCAATATTGAAGTTTTTATATATACCCATTGACGCCTTCTGATGTCACAATAGCCATATAGAAGTCTATGTTTGACCTACTGAACATATTTCAAGCAAATTAGTCCTTGATCATGAACATTCTATACATACTTATTGACTGCTTCTGATGACATTCAGCCATAGAATATTGTATATTCGACCTAAAGGTCATATTTCTGGCCAAAAGCACTCAATCTTGAGCTTTTCATACATTATTATTGATTCCTTCTGATGTTACTTCACCCATGCACAAGTCCATATTAGACCTACTGAACATATTTCTGGCAAATTAGTCCTCGATCAAGAACTTTCTATACTGACTCATTGACTTGTAATTTTATTTCAGCCCTTCAGAAGCCCATATTAGACCTGATTAAATTTTTTTTGTTCCAAAAGTCCACGATCATGAACTTTATATACATGCCTCACTCTGATGTTACTTCAGCCATAGAGTATTGTATATTTGACCTAATGGACATATTTTTCACAAATTAGCCCTCGATCATGAATTTTCTGTACGTCCTCATTGACTTTAACTGATGTACCATGAGCCAGACAGTAGTCAATGTTTGACTTTCTGAACATAGTTCTGGCCAAAAAGTATTCAATATTGAATTTTATACTCAATGACGCCTTCTGATATCGCATCAGCCATACAGTAGTCCACATTTGAGCTACTGAATATATTTTTGGCCCAAGAGCTCTTGATCTTGAACTTTCTATACATGCTGATTGACTCTTTCTAATGTTACTTCAGCCATACACAAATCCATATTTGACCTACTGAACATATTTCTTATCCAAGTGTACTCGATCAGTTAACTTTCTATACATACTCATTGACTCACTCTGATTTTACTTCAGCTATTTATGACCTACTGAACAAATTTCTGGCAAATTAGTCCTCTATGATGAACTTTTTATACTAACTCATTGACTCCTGATGCTACATCAGCCATAGAGTTTTGCACATTTGACCTAAATGACATATTGCTGGGCCAAAGACTACTTGATCTTGAAGTTTTCATACATTACTATTGACTCCATCTGATGTTACTTCAGACATATAGGAACCTATTTTTGAACTACTGAGCACATTTGTGATAAATTAGTCCTTGATGATGAAATCTCTATACAGACTCATTGACTGGTGTTGCATCAGAGAGACACTAGTCCATATTTGACGGAGAGTACATATTTCTGGCCCAAGAGCGCTTGAAATTGAACTTTCTTTACATACTCATTGATTCCTTCTGATTTTATTTCAGCCAAACAAAAGTCCGTATTGGACCAAATTCAACATTTTTATGTCCCACGAGTCCTCAATCACGAATTTTGTATATACATAATCTTTGCCTCACTCTGATGTTCCTTCAGCCATACATGAGCCCATGTTTGAGCTTCAGAACATATCTCTGGCAAATTAGTCCTCGCTCATGAACTTTTTATACATACTCATTGCCTCACTCTGATGATTCTTCACCAATACAGAAGTCCGGATTAGGCTTACTGAACAAATTACTGGCAAATTAGTCAAGAACTTCATGAACATACTTATGACCATATCGTGATGTTAGATAAGCCAGACAGTAAAACATATTCGACCGACTGAACATATTTCTGGCTACAGAGTAGTCGACATTGAAGTTTTTCTATATACACATTGATGCATTCTGATGTCACATTAGCCATATAGAAGTCTATATTTGACCTACTGAACATATTTCTGGCCCAAGAGGACTCGATCTTGAACTTTCTCTACATAGTTATTGACTCCATCTGATTTTTATCAGCCATACAGGAGTCCATATTAGACTTGATTACATTTTCTCTGTACCAAGAATCCTCGATCATGAACTTTATATACATGCCTCACTCTGATGTTACTTCAGCCATAGAGTACTGCATATTTGACCTGATGGACATATTTCAAGCAAATTAGTCCTCGATCATGAACATTCTATACATACTTATTGACTGCTTCTGATTTATACGTCAGCCATAGAATATTGCATATTTGACCTAAAGGTCATATTTCCGTCAAAAGCACTCAATCTTGAGCTTTTCATACATTATTATTGATTCCTTCTGATGTTACTTCACCCATACACAAGTCCATATTAGACCTACTGAACATATTTCTGGCAAATTAGTCCTCGATCAAGAACTTTGTATACTGACTCATTGACTCATAATTTTATTTCAGCCCTACAGAAGTCCATATTAGACCTGATTAAATTTTTCTGTCCCAAGAGTCCACGATCATGAACTTTATATACATGCCTCACTCTGATGTTACTTCAGCCATAGAGTATTGTATATTTGACCTAATGGACATATTTTTCACAAATTAGCCCTCGATCATGAATTTTCTGTACGTCCTCATTAAATTCATTTGATGTACCATGAGCCAGACAGTAGTCAATGTTTGACCTTCTGAACATAGTTCTGGCCAAAAAGTATTCAATATTGAATTTTATACTCATTGATGCCTTCTGATATCACATCAGCCATACAGTAGTCCACATTTGACCTACTGAACATATTTTTGGCCCAAGAGCTCTTGATCTTGAACTTTCTACAAAAGCTGATTGACTCTTTCTAATGTTACTTCAGCCGTACGCAAATCCATATTTGACCTATTGAACATATTTCTTACCCAAGTGTACTCGATCAGTTAACTTTCTATACATACTAATTGACTCACTCTGATGTTAGTTCAGCTATTTATGAACCCATTTTGACCTACTGAACAAATTTCTGGCAAATTAGTCAAGAACTTCATGAACATACTTATTAACATATCGTGATGTTAGAAAAGCCAGACAGTAGTCCATATTGGACCGACTTAACATATTTCTGGCTACAGTGTAGTCAATATTGAAGTTTTTATATATACTCATTGACGCCTTCTGATGTCACAATAGCCATATAGAAGTCTATGTTTGACCTACTGAACATATTTCAAGCAAATTAGTCCTTGATCATGAACATTCTATACATACTTATTGACTGCTTCTGATGACATTCAGCCATAGAATATTGTATATTCGATCTAAAGGTCATATTTCTGGCCAAAAGCACTCAATCTTGAGCTTTTCATACATTATTATTGATTCCTTCTGATGTTACTTCACCCATACACAAGTCCATAATAGACCTACTGAACCAATGTTTTGGCAAATTAGTCCTCGATGAAGAACTTTGTATACTGACTCATTGACTCGAAATTTTATTTCAGCCCTACAGAAGTCCATATTAGACCTGATTAAATTTTTTCTGTCCCAAGAGTCCACGATCACGAACTTTATATACATGCCTCACTCTGATGTTACTTCAGCCATAGAGTATTGTATATTTGACCTAATGGACATATTTTTCACAAGTTAGCCCTCGATCATAAATTTTCTGTACGTCCTCACTGACTTCATCTGATGTACCATGAGCCAGACAGTAGTCAATGTTTGACCTTCTGAACAATAGTTCTTGCCAAAAGGTATTCAAAATTGAATTTTATACTCATTGACGCCTTCTGATATCACATCAGCCATACAGTGGTCCACAATTGACCTACTGAACATATTTTTGGCCCAAGAGCTCTTGATCTTGAACTTTCTATACATATTGATTGACTCCTTCTAATGTTACTTCAGCTGTATACAAATCCATATTTGACCTACTGAACATATTTCTTACCCAAGTGTACTCGATCAGTTAACTTTCTATACATACTCATTGACTCACTCTGATGTTAGTTCAGTTATTTATGAACCCATTTTGACCTACTGAACAAATTTCTGGCAAATTAGTCAAGAACTTCATGAACATACTTATTAACATATCGTGATGTTAGAAAAGCCAGACAGTAGTCCATATTTGACCGACTGAACATATTTCTGGCTACAGAGTAGTCAATATTGAAGTTTTTATATATACTCATTGACGCCTTCTGATGTCACAATAGCCATATAGAAGTCTATGTTTGACCTACTGAACATATTTCAAGCAAATTAGTCCTTGATCATGAACATTCTATACATACTTATTGACTGCTTCTGATGACATTCAGCCAGAGAATATTGTATATTCAACCTAAAGGTCATATTTCTAGCCAAAAGCACTCAATCTTGAGCTTTTCATACATTATTATTGATTCCTTCTGATGTTACTTCACCCATACACAAGTTCATATTAGACCTACTGAACATATTTCTGGCAAATTAGTCCTCGATCAAGAACTTTCTATACTGACTCATTGACTCATAATTTTATTTCAGCCCTACAGAAGTCCATATTAGACCTGATTAAATCTTTTCTGTCCCAAGAGTCCACGATCATCAACTTTATGTACATGCCTCACTCTGATGTTACTTCAGCCATAGAGTATTGTATATTTGACCTAATGGACATATTTTTCACAAATTAGCCCTCGATCATGAATTTTCTGTACGTCCTCATTGACTTTAACTGATGTACCATGAGCCAGACAGTAGTCAATGTTTGACCTTCTGAACATAGTTCTGGCCAAAAAGTATTCAATATTGAATTTTATACTCAATGACGCCTTCTGATATCGCATCAGCCATACAGTAGTCCACATTTGAGCTACTGAATATATTTTTGGCCCAAGAGCTCTTGATCTTGAACTTTCTATACATGCTGATTGACTCTTTCTAATGTTACTTCAGCCATACACAAATCCATATTTGACCTACTGAACATATTTCTTATCCAAGTGTACTCGATCAGTTAACTTTCTATACATACTCATTGACTCACTCTGATTTTACTTCAGCTATTTATGACCTACTGAACAAATTTCTGGCAAATTAGTCCTCTATGATGAACTTTTTATACTAACTCATTGACTCCTGATGCTACATCAGCCATAGAGTTTTGCACATTTGACCTAAATGACATATTGCTGGGCCAAAGAGTACTTGATCTTGAAGTTTTCATACATTACTATTGACTCCATCTGATGTTACTTCAGACATATAGGAACCTATTTTTGAACTACTGAGCACATTTGTGATAAATTAGTCCTTGATGATGAAATCTCTATACAGACTCATTGACTGGTGTTGCATCAGAGAGACACTAGTCCATATTTGACGGAGAGTACATATTTCTGGCCCAAGAGCGCTTGAAATTGAACTTTCTTTACATACTCATTGATTCCTTCTGATTTTATTTCAGCCAAACAAAACTCCGTATTAGACCAAATTCAACATTTTTTTGTCCCAAGAGTCCTCAATCATGAATTTTGTATATACATACTCTTTGCCTCACTCTGATGTTCCTTCAGCCATACATGAGTCCATGTTTGAGCTTCAGAACATATCTCTGGCAAATTAGTCCTCGCTCATGAACTTTTTATACATACTCATTGCCTCACTCTGATGATTCTTCACCAATACAGAAGTCCGGATTAGGCTTACTGAACAAATTACTGGCAAATTAGTCAAGAACTTCATGAACATACTTATAACCATATCGTGATGTTAGATAAGCCAGACAGTAATCCATATTTGACCGACTGAACATATTTCTGGCTACAGAGTAGTCGACATTGAAGTTTTTATATATACTCAATGACGCCTTCTGATGTCACAGTAGCCATATAGAAGACTATATTTGACCTACTGAACATATTTCTGGCCCAAGAGGACTCGATCTTGAAATTTCTCTACATAGTCATTGACTACATCTGATTTTTTTCAGCCATACAGGAGTCCATATTAGACTTGATTACATTTTTTCTGTACCAAGAATCCTCGATCATGAACTTTATATACATGCCTCACTCTGATGTTACTTCAGCTATAGAGTACTGCATATTTGACCTGATGGACATATTTCAAGCAAATTAGTCCTCGATCATGAACATTCTATACATACTTATTGACTGCTTCTGATTTATACATCAGCCATAGAATATTGCATATTTGACCTAAAGGTCATATTTCTGTCAAAAGCACTCAATCTTGAGCTTTTCATACATTATTATTGATTCCTTCTGATGTTACTTCACCCATACACAAGTCCATAATAGACCTACTGAACATATTTCTGGCAAATTAGTCCTCGATCAAGAACTTTGTATACTGACTCATTGACTCGTAATTTTATTTCAGCCCTACAGAAGTCCATATTAGACCTGATTAAATTTTTTCTGTCCCAAGAGTCCACGATCACGAACTTTATATACATGCCTCACTCTGATGTTACTTCAGCCATAGAGTATTGTATATTTGACCTAATGGACATATTTTTCACAAATTAGCCCTCGATCATGAATTTTCTGCACGTCCTCACTGAATTCATTTGATGTACCATGAGCCAGACAGTAGTCAATGTTTGACCTTCTGAACATAGTTCTGGCCAAAAAGTATTCAATATTGAATTTTATACTCATTGACGCCTTCTGATATCACATCAGCCATACAGTGGTCCATATTTGACCTACTGAACATATTTTTGGCCCAAGAGCTCTTGATCTTCAACTTTCTATACAAGCTGAATGACTCTTTCTAATGTTACTTCAGCCGTACACCAATCCATATTTGACCTATTGAACATATTTCTTACCCAAGTGTACTCGATCAGTTAACTTTCTATACATACTCATTGACTCACTCTGATGTTAGTTCAGTTATTTATGAACCCATTTTGACCTACTGAACAAATTTCTGGCAAATTAGTCAAGAACTTCATGAACATACTTATTAACATATCGTGATGTTAGAAAAGCCAGACAGTAGTCCATATTTGACCGACTGAACATATTTCTGGCTACAGAGTAGTCAATATTGAAGTTTTTATATATACTCATTGACGCCTTCTGATGTCACAATAGCCATATAGAAGTCTATGTTTGACCTACTGAACATATTTCAAGCAAATTAGTCCTTGATCATGAACATTCTATACATACTTATTGACTGCTTCTGATGACATTCAGCCATAGAATATTGTATATTCGATCTAAAGGTCATATTTCTGGCCAAAAGCACTCAATCTTGAGCTTTTCATACATTATTATTGATTCCTTCTGATGTTACTTCACCCATGCACAAGTCCATATTAGACCTACTGAACATATTTCTGGCAAATTAGTCCTCGATCAAGAACTTTCTATACTGACTCATTGACTTGTAATTTTATTTCAGCCCTTCAGAAGCCCATATTAGACCTGATTAAATTTTTTTTGTTCCAAAAGTCCACGATCATGAACTTTATATACATGCCTCACTCTGATGTTACTTCAGCCATAGAGTATTGTATATTTGACCTAATGGACATATTTTTCACAAATTAGCCCTCGATCATGAATTTTCTGTACGTCCTCATTGACTTTAACTGATGTACCATGAGCCAGACAGTAGTCAATGTTTGACTTTCTGAACATAGTTCTGGCCAAAAAGTATTCAATATTGAATTTTATACTCAATGACGCCTTCTGATATCGCATCAGCCATACAGTAGTCCACATTTGAGCTACTGAATATATTTTTGGCCCAAGAGCTCTTGATCTTGAACTTTCTATACATACTCATTGACTCACTCTGATGTTAGTTCAGTTATTTATGAACCCATTCTGACCTACTGGACAAATTTCTGGCAATTTAGTCCTCTATGATGAACGTTTTATACTAACTCATTGACTCCTGATGCTACATCAGCCATAGAGTTTTGCACATTTGACCTAAATGACATATTGCTGGGCCAAAGAGTACTTGATCTTGAAGTTTTCATACATTACTATTGACTCCATCTGATGTTACTTCAGACATATAGGAACCTATTTTTGAACTACTGAGCACATTTGTGATAAATTAGTCCTTGATGATGAAATCTCTATACAGACTCATTGACTGGTGTTGCATCAGAGAGACACTAGTCCATATTTGACGGAGAGTACATATTTCTGGCCCAAGAGCGCTTGAAATTGAACTTTCTTTACATACTCATTGATTCCTTCTGATTTTATTTCAGCCAAACAAAACTCCGTATTAGACCAAATTCAACATTTTTGTCCCAAGAGTCCTCAATCATGAATTTTGTATATACATACTCTTTGCCTCACTCTGATGTTCCTTCAGCCATACATGAGTCCATGTTTGAGCTTCAGAACATATCTCTGGCAAATTAGTCCTCGCTCATGAACTTTTTATACATACTCATTGCCTCACTCTGATGATTCTTCACCAATACAGAAGTCCGGATTAGGCTTACTGAACAAATTACTGGCAAATTAGTCAAGAACTTCATGAACATACTTATAACCATATCGTGATGTTAGATAAGCCAGACAGTAATCCATATTTGACCGACTGAACATAGTTCTGGCTACAGAGTAGTCGACATTGAAGTTTTTATATACTCAATGACGCCTTCTGATGTCACAGTAGCCATATAGAAGACTATATTTGACCTACTGAACATATTTCTGGCCCAAGAGGACTCGATCTTGAAATTTCTCTACATAGTCATTGACTACATCTGATTTTTTTCAGCCATACAGGAGTCCATATTAGACTTGATTACATTTTTTCTGTACCAAGAATCCTCGATCATGAACTTTATATACATGCCTCACTCTGATGTTACTTCAGCTATAGAGTACTGCATATTTGACCTGATGGACATATTTCAAGCAAATTAGTCCTCGATCATGAACATTCTATACATACTTATTGACTGCTTCTGATTTATACGTCAGCCATAGAATATTGCATATTTGACCTAAAGGTCATATTTCCGTCAAAAGCACTCAATCTTGAGCTTTTCATACATTATTATTGATTCCTTCTGATGTTACTTCACCCATACACAAGTCCATATTAGACCTACTGAACATATTTCTGGCAAATTAGTCCTCGATCAAGAACTTTCTATACTGACTCATTGACTTGTAATTTTATTTCAGCCCTTCAGAAGCCCATATTAGACCTGATTAAATTTTTTTGTTCCAAAGTCCACGATCATGAACTTTATATACATGCCTCACTCTGATGTTACTTCAGCCATAGAGTATTGTATATTTGACCTAATGGACATATTTTTCACAAATTAGCCCTCGATCATGAATTTTCTGTACATCCTCATTGACTTTAACTGATGTACCATGAGCCAGACAGTAGTCAATGTTTGACTTTCTGAACATAGTTCTGGCCAAAAAGTATTCAATATTGAATTTTATACTCAATGACGCCTTCTGATATCGCATCAGCCATACAGTAGTCCACATTTGACCTACTGAATATATTTTTGGCCCAAGAGCTCTTGATCTTGAACTTTCTATACATGCTGATTGACTCTTTCTAATGTTACTTCAGCCATACACAAATCCATATTTGACCTACTGAACATATTTCTTATCCAAGTGTACTCGATCAGTTAACTTTCTATACATACTCATTGACTCACTCTGATGTTAGTTCAGTTATTTATGAACCCATTTTGACCTACTGGACAAATTTCTGGCAAATTAGTCCTCTATGATGAACTTTTTATACTAACTCATTGACTCCTGATGCTACATCAGCCATAGAGTTTTGCACATTTGACCTAAATGACATATTGCTGGGCCAAAGAGTACTTGATCTTGAAGTTTTCATACATTACTATTGACTCCATCTGATGTTACTTCAGACATATAGGAACCTATTTTTGAACTACTGAGCACATTTGTGATAAATTAGTCCTTGATGATGAAATCTCTATACAGACTCATTGACTGGTGTTGCATCAGAGAGACACTAGTCCATATTTGACGGAGAGTACATATTTCTGGCCCAAGAGCGCTTGAAATTGAACTTTCTTTACATACTCATTGATTCCTTCTGATTTTATTTCAGCCAAACAAAACTCCGTATTAGACCAAATTCAACATTTTTATGTCCCACGAGTCCTCAATCACGAATTTTGTATATACATAATCTTTGCCTCACTCTGATGTTCCTTCAGCCATACATGAGCCCATGTTTGAGCTTCAGAACATATCTCTGGCAAATTAGTCCTCGCTCATGAACTTTTATACATACTCATTGCCTCACTCTGATGATTCTTCACCAATACAGAAGTCCGGATTAGGCTTACTGAACAAATTACTGGCAAATTAGTCAAGAACTTCATGAACATACTTATAACCATATCGTGATGTTAGATAAGCCAGACAGTAATCCATATTTGACCGACTGAACATAGTTCTGGCTACAGAGTAGTCGACATTGAAGTTTTTATATATACTCAATGACGCCTTCTGATGTCACAGTAGCCATATAGAAGACTATATTTGACCTACTGAACATATTTCTGGCCCAAGAGGACTCGATCTTGAAATTTCTCTACATAGTCATTGACTTGTAATTTTATTTCAGCCCTACAGGAGTCCATATTAGACTTGATTACATTTTTTCTGTACCAAGAATCCTCGATCATGAACTTTATATACATGCCTCACTCTGATGTTACTTCAGCTATAGAGTACTGCATATTTGACCTGATGGACATATTTCAAGCAAATTAGTCCTCGATCATGAACATTCTATACATACTTATTGACTGCTTCTGATTTATACGTCAGCCATAGAATATTGCATATTTGACCTAAAGGTCATATTTCCGTCAAAAGCACTCAATCTTGAGCTTTTCATACATTATTATTGATTCCTTCTGATGTTACTTCACCCATACACAAGTCCATATTAGACCTACTGAACATATTTCTGGCAAATTAGTCCTCGATCAAGAACTTTCTATACTGACTCATTGACTCATAATTTTATTTCAGCCCTACAGAAGTCCATATTAGACCTGATTAAATTTTTTTTGTCCCAAGAGTCCACGATCATGAACTTTATATACATGCCTCACTCTGATGTTACTTCAGCCATAGAGTATTGTATATTTGACCTAATGGACATATTTTTCACAAATTAGCCCTCGATCATGAATTTTCTGTACGTCCTCATTAACTTCTTCTGATGTACCATGAGCCAGACAGTAGTCAATGTTTGACCTTCTGAACATAGTTCTGGCCAAAAAGTATTCAATATTGAATTTTATACTCATTGACGCCTTCTGATATCACATCAGCCATACAGTGGTCCACATTTGACCTACTGAACATATTTTTGGCCCAAGAGCTCTTGATCTTGAACTTTCTATACAAGCTGAATGACTCTTTCTAATGTTACTTCAGCCGTAAACAATCCATATTTGACCTATTGAACATATTTCTTACCCAAGTGTACTCGATCAGTTAACTTTCTATACATACTCATTGACTCACTCTGATGTTAGTTCAGTTATTTATGAACCCATTTTGACCTACTGAACAAATTTCTGGCAAATTAGTCAAGAACTTCATGAACATACTTATTAACATATCGTGATGTTAGATAAGCCAGACAGTAGTCCATATTTGACCGACTTAACATATTTCTGGCTACAGAGTAGTCAATATTGAAGTTTTTATATACTCATTGACGCCTTCTGATGTCACAATAGCCATATAGAAGTCTATGTTTGACCTACTGAACATATTTCAAGCAAATTAGTCCTTGATCATGAACATTCTATACATACTTATTGACTGCTTCTGATGACATTCAGCCATAGAATATTGTATATTCGACCTAAAGGTCATATTTCTGGCCAAAAGCACTCAATCTTGAGCTTTTCATACATTATTATTGATTCCTTCTGATGTTACTTCACCCATGAACAAGTCCATATTAGACCTACTGAACATATTTCTGGCAAATTAGTCCTCGATCAAGAACTTTCTATACTGACTCATTGACTTGTAATTTTATTTCAGCCCTTCAGAAGCCCATATTAGACCTGATTAAATCTTTTCTGTCCCAAGAGTCCACGATCATCAACTTTATGTACATGCCTCACTCTGATGTTACTTCAGCCATAGAGTATTGTATATTTGACCTAATGGACATATTTTTCACAAATTAGCCCTCGATCATGAATTTTCTGTACGTCCTCATTGACTTTAACTGATGTACCATGAGCCAGACAGTAGTCAATGTTTGACTTTCTGAACATAGTTCTGGCCAAAAAGTATTCAATATTGAATTTTATACTCAATGACGCCTTCTGATATCATCAGCCATACAGTAGTCCACATTTGAGCTACTGAATATATTTTTGGCCCAAGAGCTCTTGATCTTGAACTTTCTATACATGCTGATTGACTCTTTCTAATGTTACTTCAGCCATACACAAATCCATATTTGACCTACTGAACATATTTCTTATCCAAGTGTACTCGATCAGTTAACTTTCTATACATACTCATTGACTCACTCTGATGTTAGTTCAGTTATTTATGAACCCATTCTGACCTACTGGACAAATTTCTGGCAATTTAGTCCTCTATGATGAACTTTTTATACTAACTCATTGACTCCTGATGCTACATCAGCCATAGAGTTTTGCACATTTGACCTAAATGACATATTGCTGGGCCAAAGAGTACTTGATCTTGAAGTTTTCATACATTACTATTGACTCCATCTGATGTTACTTCAGACATATAGGAACCTATTTTTGAACTACTGAGCACATTTGTGATAAATTAGTCCTTGATGATGAAATCTCTATACAGACTCATTGACTGGTGTTGCATCAGAGAGACACTAGTCCATATTTGACGGAGAGTACATATTTCTGGCCCAAGAGCGCTTGAAATTGAACTTTCTTTACATACTCATTGATTCCTTCTGATTTTATTTCAGCCAAACAAAACTCCGTATTAGACCAAATTCAACATTTTTATGTCCCACGAGTCCTCAATCACGAATTTTGTATATACATAATCTTTGCCTCACTCTGATGTTCCTTCAGCCATACATGAGTCCATGTTTGAGCTTCAGAACATATCTCTGGCAAATTAGTCCTCGCTCATGAACTTTTTATACATACTCATTGCCTCACTCTGATGATTCTTCACCAATACAGAAGTCCGGATTAGGCTTACTGAACAAATTACTGGCAAATTAGTCAAGAACTTCATGAACATACTTATAACCATATCGTGATGTTAGATAAGCCAGACAGTAATCCATATTTGACCGACTGAACATAGTTCTGGCTACAGAGTAGTCGACATTGAAGTTTTTATATATACTCAATGACGCCTTCTGATGTCACAGTAGCCATATAGAAGACTATATTTGACCTACTGAACATATTTCTGGCCCAAGAGGACTCGATCTTGAAATTTCTCTACATAGTCATTGACTACATCTGATTTTTTTCAGCCATACAGGAGTCCATATTAGACTTGATTACATTTTTTCTGTACCAAGAATCCTCGATCATGAACTTTATATACATGCCTCACTCTGATGTTACTTCAGCTATAGAGTACTGCATATTTGACCTGATGGACATATTTCAAGCAAATTAGTCCTCGATCATGAACATTCTATACATACTTATTGACTGCTTCTGATTTATACGTCAGCCATAGAATATTGCATATTTGACCTAAAGGTCATATTTCCGTCAAAAGCACTCAATCTTGAGCTTTTCATACATTATTATTGATTCCTTCTGATGTTACTTCACCCATACACAAGTCCATATTAGACCTACTGAACATATTTCTGGCAAATTAGTCCTCGATCAAGAACTTTGTATACTGACTCATTGACTCGTAATTTTATTTCAGCCCTACAGAAGTCCATATTAGACCGGATTAAATTTTTTCTGTCCCAAGAGTCCACGATCATCAACTTTATATACATGCCTCACTCTGATGTTACTTCAGCCATAGAGTATTGTATATTTGACCTAATGGACATATTTTTCACAAATTAGCCCTCGATCATGAATTTTCTGTAC
Source organism: Hypophthalmichthys nobilis (assembly GCA_037950665.1). NCBI lineage: Eukaryota > Metazoa > Chordata > Actinopteri > Cypriniformes > Xenocyprididae > Hypophthalmichthys > Hypophthalmichthys nobilis. Next base: position 8,746,467 of record CM075482.1, on the reverse strand, counting down.
GTCCTCATTGACTTTAACTGATGTACCATGAGCCAGACAGTAGTCAATGTTTGACTTTCTGAACATAGTTCTGGCCAAAAAGTATTCAATATTGAATTTTATACTCAATGACGCCTTCTGATATCGCATCAGCCATACAGTAGTCCACATTTGAGCTACTGAATATATTTTTGGCCCAAGAGCTCTTGATCTTGAACTTTCTATACATGCTGATTGACTCTTTCTAATGTTACTTCAGCCATACACAAATCCATATTTGACCTACTGAACATATTTCTTATCCAAGTGTACTCGATCAGTTAACTTTCTATACATACTCATTGACTCACTCTGATGTTAGTTCAGTTATTTATGAACCCATTCTGACCTACTGGACAAATTTCTGGCAATTTAGTCCTCTATGATGAACTTTTTATACTAACTCATTGACTCCTGATGCTACATCAGCCATAGAGTTTTGCACATTTGACCTAAATGACATATTGCTGGGCCAAAGAGTACTTGATCTTGAAGTTTTCATACATTACTATTGACTCCATCTGATGTTACTTCAGACATATAGGAACCTATTTTTGAACTACTGAGCACATTTGTGATAAATTAGTCCTTGATGATGAAATCTCTATACAGACTCATTGACTGGTGTTGCATCAGAGAGACACTAGTCCATATTTGAGAGAGTACATATTTCTGGCCCAAGAGCGCTTGAAATTGAACTTTCTTTACATACTCATTGATTCCTTCTGATTTTATTTCAGCCAAACAAAAGTCCGTATTAGACCAAATTCAACATTTTTATGTCCCAAGAGTCCTCAATCATGAATTTTGTATATACATACTCTTTGCCTCACTCTGATGTTCCTTCAGCCATACATGAGTCCATGTTTGAGCTTCAGAACATATCTCTGGCAAATTAGTCCTCGCTCATGAACTTTTTATACATACTCATTGCCTCACTCTGATGATTCTTCACCAATACAGAAGTCCGGCTTAGGCTTACTGAACAAATTACTGGCAAATTAGTCAAGAACTTCATGAACATACTTATAACCATATCGTGATGTTAGATAAGCCAGACAGTAATCCATATTTGACCGACTGAACATAGTTCTGGCTACAGAGTAGTCGACATTGAAGTTTTTATATATACTCAATGACGCCTTCTGATGTCACAGTAGCCATATAGAAGACTATATTTGACCTACTGAACATATTTCTGGCCCAAGAGGACTCGATCTTGAAATTTCTCTACATAGTCATTGACTACATCTGATTTTTTTCAGCCATACAGGAGTCCATATTAGACTTGATTACATTTTTCTGTACCAAGAATCCTCGATCATGAACTTTATATACATGCCTCACTCTGATGTTACTTCAGCTATAGAGTACTGCATATTTGACCTGATGGACATATTTCAAGCAAATTAGTCCTCGATCATGAACATTCTATACATACTTATTGACTGCTTCTGATTTATACGTCAGCCATAGAATATTGCATATTTGACCTAAAGGTCATATTTCCGTCAAAAGCACTCAATCTTGAGCTTTTCATACATTATTATTGATTCCTTCTGATGTTACTTCACCCATACACAAGTCCATATTAGACCTACTGAACATATTTCTGGCAAATTAGTCCTCGATCAAGAACTTTGTATACTGACTCATTGACTCGTAATTTTATTTCAGCCCTACAGAAGTCCATATTAGACCTGATTAAATTTTTTCTGTCCCAAGAGTCCACGATCATGAACTTTATGTACATGCCTCACTCTGATGTTACTTCAGCCATAGAGTATTGTATATTTGACCTAATGGACATATTTTTCACAAATTAGCCCTCGATCATGAATTTTCTGTACGTCCTCATTAACTTCTTCTGATGTACCATGAGCCAGACAGTAGTCAATGTTTGACCTTCTGAACATAGTTCTGGCCAAAAAGTATTCAATATTGAATTTTATACTCATTGACGCCTTCTGATATCACATCAGCCATACAGTGGTCCATATTTGACCTACTGAACATATTTTTGGCCCAAGAGCTCTTGATCTTCAACTTTCTATACAAGCTGAATGACTCTTTCTAATGTTACTTCAGCCGTACACCAATCCATATTTGACCTATTGAACATATTTCTTACCCAAGTGTACTCGATCAGTTAACTTTCTATACATACTCATTGACTCACTCTGATGTTAGTTCAGTTATTTATGAACCCATTTTGACCTACTGAACAAATTTCTGGCAAATTAGTCAAGAACTTCATGAACATACTTATTAACATATCGTGATGTTAGATAAGCCAGACAGTAGTCCATATTTGACCGACTTAACATATTTCTGGCTACAGAGTAGTCAATATTGAAGTTTTTATATATACTCATTGACGCCTTCTGATGTCACAATAGCCATATAGAAGTCTATGTTTGACCTACTGAACATATTTCAAGCAAATTAGTCCTTGATCATGAACATTCTATACATACTTATTGACTGCTTCTGATGACATTCAGCCAGAGAATATTGTATATTCAACCTAAAGGTCATATTTCTAGCCAAAACCACTCAATCTTGAGCTTTTCATACATTATTATTGATTCCTTCTGATGTTACTTCACCCATGCACAAGTCCATATTAGACCTACTGAACATATTTCTGGCAAATTAGTCCTCGATCAAGAACTTTCTATACTGACTCTTTGACTTGTAATTTTATTTCAGCCCTTCAGAAGCCCATATTAGACCTGATCAAATTTTTTTTGTCCCAGAAGCCCACGATCATGAACTTTATATACATGCCTCACTCTGATGTTACTTCAGCCATAGAGTATTGTATATTTGACCTAATGGACCTAATTTTCACAAATTAGCCCTCGATCATGAATTTTCTGTACATCCTTATTGACTTTAACTGATGTACCATGAGCCAGACAGTAGTCAATGTTTGACTTTCTGAACATAGTTCTGGCCAAAAAGTATTCAATATTGAATTTTATACTCAATGACGCCTTCTGATATCGCATCAGCCATACAGTAGTCCACATTTGAGCTACTGAATATATTTTTGGCCCAAGAGCTCTTGATCTTGAACTTTCTATACATGCTGATTGACTCTTTCTAATGTTACTTCAGCCATACACAAATCCATATTTGACCTACTGAACATATTTCTTATCCAAGTGTACTCGATCAGTTAACTTTCTATACATACTCATTGACTCACTCTGATGTTAGTTCAGTTATTTATGAACCCATTCTGACCTACTGGACAAATTTCTGGCAATTTAGTCCTCTATGATGAACTTTTTATACTAACTCATTGACTCCTGATGCTACATCAGCCATAGAGTTTTGCACATTTGACCTAAATGACATATTGCTGGGCCAAAGAGTACTTGATCTTGAAGTTTTCATACATTACTATTGACTCCATCTGATGTTACTTCAGACATATAGGAACCTATTTTTGAACTACTGAGCACATTTGTGATAAATTAGTCCTTGATGATGAAATCTCTATACAGACTCATTGACTGGTGTTGCATCAGAGAGACACTAGTCCATATTTGACGGAGAGTACATATTTCTGGCCCAAGAGCGCTTGAAATTGAACTTTCTTTACATACTCATTGATTCCTTCTGATTTTATTTCAGCCAAACAAAACTCCGTATTAGACCAAATTCAACATTTTTGTCCCAAGAGTCCTCAATCATGAATTTTGTATATACATACTCTTTGCCTCACTCTGATGTTCCTTCAGCCATACATGAGTCCATGTTTGAGCTTCAGAACATATCTCTGGCAAATTAGTCCTCGCTCATGAACTTTTATACATACTCATTGCCTCACTCTGATGTTTCTTCACCAATACAGAAGTCCGGCTTAGGCTTACTGAACAAATTACTGGCAAATTAGTCAAGAACTTCATGAACATACTTATAACCATATCGTGATGTTAGATAAGCCAGACAGTAATCCATATTTGACCGACTGAACATAGTTCTGGCTACAGAGTAGTCGACATTGAAGTTTTTATATATACTCAATGACGCCTTCTGATGTCACAGTAGCCATATAGAAGACTATATTTGACCTACTGAACATATTTCTGGCCCAAGAGGACTCGATCTTGAAATTTCTCTACATAGTCATTGACTACATCTGATTTTTCAGCCATACAGGAGTCCATATTAGACTTGATTACATTTTTTCTGTACCAAGAATCCTCGATCATGAACTTTATATACATGCCTCACTCTGATGTTACTTCAGCTATAGAGTACTGCATATTTGACCTGATGGACATATTTCAAGCAAATTAGTCCTCGATCATGAACATTCTATACATACTTATTGACTGCTTCTGATTTATACGTCAGCCATAGAATATTGCATATTTGACCTAAAGGTCATATTTCCGTCAAAAGCACTCAATCTTGAGCTTTTCATACATTATTATTGATTCCTTCTGATGTTACTTCACCCATACACAAGTCCATATTAGACCTACTGAACATATTTCTGGCAAATTAGTCCTCGATCAAGAACTTTGTATACTGACTCATTGACTCGTAATTTTATTTCAGCCCTACAGAAGTCCATATTAGACCTGATTAAATTTTTTCTGTCCCAAGAGTCCACGATCATGAACTTTATGTACATGCCTCACTCTGATGTTACTTCAGCCATAGAGTATTGTATATTTGACCTAATGGACATATTTTTCACAAATTAGCCCTCGATCATGAATTTTCTGTACGTCCTCATTGACTTTAACTGATGTACCATGAGCCAGACAGTAGTCAATGTTTGACTTTCTGAACATAGTTCTGGCCAAAAAGTATTCAATATTGAATTTTATACTCAATGACGCCTTCTGATATCGCATCAGCCATACAGTAGTCCACATTTGAGCTACTGAATATATTTTTGGCCCAAGAGCTCTTGATCTTGAACTTTCTATACATGCTGATTGACTCTTTCTAATGTTACTTCAGCCATACACAAATCCATATTTGACCTACTGAACATATTTCTTATCCAAGTGTACTCGATCAGTTAACTTTCTATACATACTCATTGACTCACTCTGATGTTAGTTCAGTTATTTATGAACCCATTCTGACCTACTGGACAAATTTCTGGCAATTTAGTCCTCTATGATGAACTTTTTATACTAACTCATTGACTCCTGATGCTACATCAGCCATAGAGTTTTGCACATTTGACCTAAATGACATATTGCTGGGCCAAAGAGTACTTGATCTTGAAGTTTTCATACATTACTATTGACTCCATCTGATGTTACTTCAGACATATAGGAACCTATTTTTGAACTACTGAGCACATTTGTGATAAATTAGTCCTTGATGATGAAATCTCTATACAGACTCATTGACTGGTGTTGCATCAGAGAGACACTAGTCCATATTTGACGGAGAGTACATATTTCTGGCCCAAGAGCGCTTGAAATTGAACTTTCTTTACATACTCATTGATTCCTTCTGATTTTATTTCAGCCAAACAAAACTCCGTATTAGACCAAATTCAACATTTTTGTCCCAAGAGTCCTCAATCATGAATTTTGTATATACATACTCTTTGCCTCACTCTGATGTTCCTTCAGCCATACATGAGTCCATGTTTGAGCTTCAGAACATATCTCTGGCAAATTAGTCCTCGCTCATGAACTTTTTATACATACTCATTGCCTCACTCTGATGATTCTTCACCAATACAGAAGTCCGGCTTAGGCTTACTGAACAAATTACTGGCAAATTAGTCAAGAACTTCATGAACATACTTATAACCATATCGTGATGTTAGATAAGCCAGACAGTAATCCATATTTGACCGACTGAACATAGTTCTGGCTACAGAGTAGTCGACATTGAAGTTTTTATATATACTCAATGACGCCTTCTGATGTCACAGTAGCCATATAGAAGACTATATTTGACCTACTGAACATATTTCTGGCCCAAGAGGACTCGATCTTGAAATTTCTCTACATAGTCATTGACTACATCTGATTTTTTTCAGCCATACAGGAGTCCATATTAGACTTGATTACATTTTTTCTGTACCAAGAATCCTCGATCATGAACTTTATATACATGCCTCACTCTGATGTTACTTCAGCTATAGAGTACTGCATATTTGACCTGATGGACATATTTCAAGCAAATTAGTCCTCGATCATGAACATTCTATACATACTTATTGACTGCTTCTGATTTATACGTCAGCCATAGAATATTGCATATTTGACCTAAAGGTCATATTTCCGTCAAAAGCACTCAATCTTGAGCTTTTCATACATTATTATTGATTCCTTCTGATGTTACTTCACCCATACACAAGTCCATATTAGACCTACTGAACATATTTCTGGCAAATTAGTCCTCGATCAAGAACTTTCTATACTGACTCATTGACTCATAATTTTATTTCAGCCCTACAGAAGTCCATATTAGACCTGATTAAATTTTTTCTGTCCCAAGAGTCCACGATCATGAACTTTATGTACATGCCTCACTCTGATGTTACTTCAGCCATAGAGTATTGTATATTTGACCTAATGGACATATTTTTCACAAATTAGCCCTCGATCATGAATTTTCTGTACGTCCTCATTAACTTCTTCTGATGTACCATGAGCCAGACAGTAGTCAATGTTTGACCTTCTGAACATAGTTCTGGCCAAAAAGTATTCAATATTGAATTTTATACTCATTGACGCCTTCTGATATCACATCAGCCATACAGTGGTCCACATTTGACCTACTGAACATATTTTTGGCCCAAGAGCTCTTGATCTTGAACTTTCTATACAAGCTGAATGACTCTTTCTAATGTTACTTCAGCCGTACACCAATCCATATTTGACCTATTGAACATATTTCTTACCCAAGTGTACTCGATCAGTTAACTTTCTATACATACTCATTGACTCACTCTGATGTTAGTTCAGTTATTTATGAACCCATTTTGACCTACTGAACAAATTTCTGGCAAATTAGTCAAGAACTTCATGAACATACTTATTAACATATCGTGATGTTAGATAAGCCAGACAGTAGTCCATATTTGACCGACTTAACATATTTCTGGCTACAGTGTAGTCAATATTGAAGTTTTTATATATACCCATTGACGCCTTCTGATGTCACAATAGCCATATAGAAGTCTATGTTTGACCTACTGAACATATTTCAAGCAAATTAGTCCTTGATAATGAACATTCTATACATACTTATTGACTGCTTCTGATGACATTCAGCCATAGAATATTGTATATTCGACCTAAAGGTCATATTTCTGGCCAAAAGCACTCAATCTTGAGCTTTTCATACATTATTATTGATTCCTTCTGATGTTACTTCACCCATGCACAAGTCCATATTAGACCTACTGAACATATTTCTGGCAAATTAGTCCTCGATCAAGAACTTTCTATACTGACTCATTGACTTGTAATTTTGTTTCAACCCTTCAGAAGCCCATATTAGACCTGATCAAATTTTTTTTTGTCCCAAAAGTCCACGATCATGAACTTTATATACATGCCTCACTCTGATGTTACTTCAGCCATAGAGTATTGTATATTTGACCTAATGGACATATTTTTCACAAATTAGCCCTCGATCATGAATTTTCTGTACGTCCTCATTGACTTTAACTGATGTACCATGAGCCAGACAGTAGTCAATGTTTGACTTTCTGAACATAGTTCTGGCCAAAAAGTATTCAATATTGAATTTTATACTCAATGACGCCTTCTGATATCGCATCAGCCATACAGTAGTCCACATTTGAGCTACTGAATATATTTTTGGCCCAAGAGCTCTTGATCTTGAACTTTCTATACATGCTGATTGACTCTTTCTAATGTTACTTCAGCCATACACAAATCCATATTTGACCTACTGAACATATTTCTTATCCAAGTGTACTCGATCAGTTAACTTTCTATACATACTCATTGACTCACTCTGATGTTAGTTCAGTTATTTATGAACCCATTCTGACCTACTGGACAAATTTCTGGCAATTTAGTCCTCTATGATGAACTTTTTATACTAACTCATTGACTCCTGATGCTACATCAGCCATAGAGTTTTGCACATTTGACCTAAATGACATATTGCTGGGCCAAAGAGTACTTGATCTTGAAGTTTTCATACATTACTATTGACTCCATCTGATGTTACTTCAGACATATAGGAACCTATTTTTGAACTACTGAGCACATTTGTGATAAATTAGTCCTTGATGATGAAATCTCTATACAGACTCATTGACTGGTGTTGCATCAGAGAGACACTAGTCCATATTTGACGGAGAGTACATATTTCTGGCCCAAGAGCGCTTGAAATTGAACTTTCTTTACATACTCATTGATTCCTTCTGATTTTATTTCAGCCAAACAAAACTCCGTATTAGACCAAATTCAACATTTTTATGTCCCAAGAGTCCTCAATCATGAATTTTGTATATACATACTCTTTGCCTCACTCTGATGTTCCTTCAGCCATACATGAGTCCATGTTTGAGCTTCAGAACATATCTCTGGCAAATTAGTCCTCGCTCATGAACTTTTTATACATACTCATTGCCTCACTCTGATGATTCTTCACCAATACAGAAGTCCGGCTTAGGCTTACTGAACAAATTACTGGCAAATTAGTCAAGAACTTCATGAACATACTTATAACCATATCGTGATGTTAGATAAGCCAGACAGTAATCCATATTTGACCGACTGAACATAGTTCTGGCTACAGAGTAGTCGACATTGAAGTTTTTATATATACTCAATGACGCCTTCTGATGTCACAGTAGCCATATAGAAGACTATATTTGACCTACTGAACATATTTCTGGCCCAAGAGGACTCGATCTTGAAATTTCTCTACATAGTCATTGACTACATCTGATTTTTCAGCCATACAGGAGTCCATATTAGACTTGATTACATTTTTCTGTACCAAGAATCCTCGATCATGAACTTTATATACATGCCTCACTCTGATGTTACATCAGCCATAGAGTACTGCATATTTGACCTGATGGACATATTTCAAGCAAATTAGTCCTCGATCATGAACATTCTATACATACTTATTGAATGCTTCTGATTTATACATCAGCCATAGAATATTGCATATTTGACCTAAAGGTCATATTTCTGTCAAAAGCACTCAATCTTGAGCTTTTCATACATTATTATTGATTCCTTCTGATGTTACTTCACCCATACACAAGTCCATAATAGACCTACTGAACCAATGTTTTGGCAAATTAGTCCTCGATGAAGAACTTTGTATACTGACTCATTGACTCGAAATTTTATTTCAGCCCTACAGAAGTCCATATTAGACCTGATTAAATTTTTTTGTCCCAAGAGTCCACGATCATGAACTTTATGTACATGCCTCACTCTGATGTTACTTCAGCCATAGAGTATTGTATATTTGACCTAATGGACATATTTTTCACAAATTAGCCCTCGATCATGAATTTTCTGTACGTCCTCATTAACTTCTTCTGATGTACTATGAGCCAGACAGTAGTCAATGTTTGACCTTCTGAACATAGTTCTGGCCAAAAAGTATTCAATATTGAATTTTATACTCAATGACGCCTTCTGATATCGCATCAGCCATACAGTAGTCCACATTTGAGCTACTGAATATATTTTTGGCCCAAGAGCTCTTGATCTTGAACTTTCTATACATGCTGATTGACTCTTTCTAATGTTACTTCAGCCATACACAAATCCATATTTGACCTACTGAACATATTTCTTATCCAAGTGTACTCGATCAGTTAACTTTCTATACATACTCATTGACTCACTCTGATGTTAGTTCAGTTATTTATGAACCCATTCTGACCTACTGGACAAATTTCTGGCAATTTAGTCCTCTATGATGAACTTTTTATACTAACTCATTGACTCCTGATGCTACATCAGCCATAGAGTTTTGCACATTTGACCTAAATGACATATTGCTGGGCCAAAGAGTACTTGATCTTGAAGTTTTCATACATTACTATTGACTCCATCTGATGTTACTTCAGACATATAGGAACCTATTTTTGAACTACTGAGCACATTTGTGATAAATTAGTCCTTGATGATGAAATCTCTATACAGACTCATTGACTGGTGTTGCATCAGAGAGACACTAGTCCATATTTGACGGAGAGTACATATTTCTGGCCCAAGAGCGCTTGAAATTGAACTTTCTTTACATACTCATTGATTCCTTCTGATTTTATTTCAGCCAAACAAAACTCCGTATTAGACCAAATTCAACATTTTTTTGTCCCAAGAGTCCTCAATCATGAATTTTGTATATACATACTCTTTGCCTCACTCTGATGTTCCTTCAGCCATACATGAGTCCATGTTTGAGCTTCAGAACATATCTCTGGCAAATTAGTCCTTGCTCATGAACTTTTTATACATACTCATTGCCTCACTCTGATGTTTCTTCACCAATACAGAAGTCCGGCTTAGGCTTACTGAACAAATTACTGGCAAATTAGTCAAGAACTTCATGAACATACTTATAACCATATCGTGATGTTAGATAAGCCAGACAGTAATCCATATTTGACCGACTGAACATAGTTCTGGCTACAGAGTAGTCGACATTGAAGTTTTTATATATACTCAATGACGCCTTCTGATGTCACAGTAGCCATATAGAAGACTATATTTGACCTACTGAACATATTTCTGGCCCAAGAGGACTCGATCTTGAAATTTCTCTACATAGTCATTGACTACATCTGATTTTTTTCAGCCATACAGGAGTCCATATTAGACTTGATTACATTTTTCTGTACCAAGAATCCTCGATCATGAACTTTATATACATGCCTCACTCTGATGTTACTTCAGCTATAGAGTACTGCATATTTGACCTGATGGACATATTTCAAGCAAATTAGTCCTCGATCATGAACATTCTATACATACTTATTGACTGCTTCTGATTTATACGTCAGCCATAGAATATTGCATATTTGACCTAAAGGTCATATTTCAGTCAAAAGCACTCAATCTTGAGCTTTTCATACATTATTATTGATTCCTTCTGATGTTACTTCACCCATACACAAGTCCATATTAGACCTACTGAACATATTTCTGGCAAATTAGTCCTCGATCAAGAACTTTGTATACTGACTCATTGACTCGTAATTTTATTTCAGCCCTACAGAAGTCCATATTAGACCTGATTAAATTTTTTCTGTCCCAAGAGTCCACGATCATGAACTTTATGTACATGCCTCACTCTGATGTTACTTCAGCCATAGAGTATTGTATATTTGACCTAATGGACATATTTTTCACAAATTAGCCCTCGATCATGAATTTTCTGTACGTCCTCATTAAGTTCTTCTGATGTACCATGAGCCAGACAGTAGTCAATGTTTGACCTTCTGAACATAGTTCTGGCCAAAAGTATTCAATATTGAATTTTATACTCATTGACGCCTTCTGATATCACATCAGCCATACAGTGGTCCATATTTGACCTACTGAACATATTTTTGGCCCAAGAGCTCTTGATCTTGAACTTTCTATACAAGCTGAATGACTCTTTCTAATGTTACTTCAGCCGTACACCAATCCATATTTGACCTATTGAACATATTTCTTACCCAAGTGTACTCGATCAGTTAACTTTCTATACATACTCATTGACTCACTCTGATGTTAGTTCAGTTATTTATGAACCCATTTTGACCTACTGAACAAATTTCTGGCAAATTAGTCAAGAACTTCATGAACATACTTATTAACATATCGTGATGTTAGATAAGCCAGACAGTAGTCCATATTTGACCGACTTAACATATTTCTGGCTACAGTGTAGTCAATATTGAAGTTTTTATATATACCCATTGACGCCTTCTGATGTCACAATAGCCATATAGAAGTCTATGTTTGACCTACTGAACATATTTCAAGCAAATTAGTCCTTGATAATGAACATTCTATACATACTTATTGACTGCTTCTGATGACATTCAGCCATAGAATATTGTATATTCGACCTAAAGGTCATATTTCTGGCCAAAAGCACTCAATCTTGAGCTTTTCATACATTATTATTGATTCCTTCTGATGTTACTTCACCCATGAACAAGTCCATATTAGACCTACTGAACATATTTCTAGCAAATTAGTCCTCGATCAAGAACTTTCTATACTGACTCATTGACTTGTAATTTTATTTCAACCCTTCAGAAGCCCATATTAGACCTGATCAAATTTTTTTTGTCCCAAAAGTCCACGATCATGAACTTTATATACATGCCTCACTCTGATGTTACTTCAGCCATAGAGTATTGTATATTTGACCTAATGGACATATTTTTCACAAATTAGCCCTCGATCATGAATTTTCTGTACGTCCTCATTGACTTTAACTGATGTACCATGAGCCAGACAGTAGTCAGTGTTTGACTTTCTGAACATAGTTCTGGCCAAAAAGTATTCAATATTGAATTTTATACTCAATGACGCCTTCTGATATCGCATCAGCCATACAGTAGTCCACATTTGAGCTACTGAATATATTTTTGGCCCAAGAGCTCTTGATCTTGAACTTTCTATACATGCTGATTGACTCTTTCTAATGTTACTTCAGCCATACACAAATCCATATTTGACCTACTGAACATATTTCTTATCCAAGTGTACTCGATCAGTTAACTTTCTATACATACTCATTGACTCACTCTGATGTTAGTTCAGTTATTTATGAACCCATTCTGACCTACTGGACAAATTTCTGGCAATTTAGTCCTCTATGATGAACTTTTTATACTAACTCATTGACTCCTGATGCTACATCAGCCATAGAGTTTTGCACATTTGACCTAAATGACATATTGCTGGGCCAAAGAGTACTTGATCTTGAAGTTTTCATACATTACTATTGACTCCATCTGATGTTACTTCAGACATATAGGAACCTATTTTTGAACTACTGAGCACATTTGTGATAAATTAGTCCTTGATGATGAAATCTCTATACAGACTCATTGACTGGTGTTGCATCAGAGAGACACTAGTCCATATTTGACGGAGAGTACATATTTCTGGCCCAAGAGCGCTTGAAATTGAACTTTCTTTACATACTCATTGATTCCTTCTGATTTTATTTCAGCCAAACAAAACTCCGTATTAGACCAAATTCAACATTTTTTTGTCCCAAGAGTCCTCAATCATGAATTTTGTATATACATACTCTTTGCCTCACTCTGATGTTCCTTCAGCCATACATGAGTCCATGTTTGAGCTTCAGAACATATCTCTGGCAAATTAGTCCTCGCTCATGAACTTTTAAACATACTCATTGCCTCACTCTGATGATTCTTCACCAATACAGAAGTCCGGCTTAGGCTTACTGAACAAATTACTGGCAAATTAGTCAAGAACTTCATGAACATACTTATAACCATATCGTGATGTTAGATAAGCCAGACAGTAATCCATATTTGACCGACTGAACATAGTTCTGGCTACAGAGTAGTCGACATTGAAGTTTTTATATATACTCAATGACGCCTTCTGATGTCACAGTAGCCATATAGAAGACTATATTTGACCTACTGAACATATTTCTGGCCCAAGAGGACTCAATCTTGAAATTTCTCTACATAGTCATTGACTACATCTGATTTTTTTCAGCCATACAGGAGTCCATATTAGACTTGATTACATTTTTTCTGTACCAAGAATCCTCGATCATGAACTTTATATACATGCCTCACTCTGATGTTACTTCAGCTATAGAGTACTGCATATTTGACCTGATGGACATATTTCAAGCAAATTAGTCCTCGATCATGAACATTCTATACATACTTATTGACTGCTTCTGATTTATACGTCAGCCATAGAATATTGCATATTTGACCTAAAGGTCATATTTCAGTCAAAAGCACTCAATCTTGAGCTTTTCATACATTATTATTGATTCCTTCTGATGTTACTTCACCCATACACAAGTCCATAATAGACCTACTGAACATATTTCTGGCAAATTAGTCCTCGATCAAGAACTTTGTATACTGACTCATTGACTCGTAATTTTATTTCAGCCCTACAGAAGTCCATATTAGACCTGATTAAATTTTTTCTGTCCCAAGAGTCCACGATCATGAACTTTATGTACATGCCTCACTCTGATGTTACTTCAGCCATAGAGTATTGTATATTTGACCTAATGGACATATTTTTCACAAATTAGCCCTCGATCATGAATTTTCTGTACGTCCTCATTAAGTTCTTCTGATGTACCATGAGCCAGGCAGTAGTCAATGTTTGACCTTCTGAACATAGTTCTGGCCAAAAAGTATTCAATATTGAATTTTATACTCATTGACGCCTTCTGATATCACATCAGCCATACAGTGGTCCATATTTGACCTACTGAACATATTTTTGGCCCAAGAGCTCTTGATCTTGAACTTTCTATACAAGCTGAATGACTCTTTCTAATGTTACTTCAGCCGTACACCAATCCATATTTGACCTATTGAACATATTTCTTACCCAAGTGTACTCGATCAGTTAACTTTCTATACATACTCATTGACTCACTCTGATGTTAGTTCAGTTATTTATGAACCCATTTTGACCTACTGAACAAATTTCTGGCAAATTAGTCAAGAACTTCATGAACATACTTATTAACATATCGTGATGTTAGATAAGCCAGACAGTAGTCCATATTTGACCGACTTAACATATTTCTGGCTACAGTGTAGTCAATATTGAAGTTTTTATATATACCCATTGACGCCTTCTGATGTCACAATAGCCATATAGAAGTCTATGTTTGACCTACTGAACATATTTCAAGCAAATTAGTCCTTGATAATGAACATTCTATACATACTTATTGACTGCTTCTGATGACATTCAGCCATAGAATATTGTATATTCGACCTAAAGGTCATATTTCTGGCCAAAAGCACTCAATCTTGAGCTTTTCATACATTATTATTGATTCCTTCTGATGTTACTTCACCCATGAACAAGTCCATATTAGACCTACTGAACATATTTCTAGCAAATTAGTCCTCGATCAAGAACTTTCTATACTGACTCATTGACTTGTAATTTTATTTCAACCCTTCAGAAGCCCATATTAGACCTGATCAAATTTTTTTTGTCCCAAAAGTCCACGATCATGAACTTTATATACATGCCTCACTCTGATGTTACTTCAGCCATAGAGTATTGTATATTTGACCTAATGGACATATTTTTCACAAATTAGCCCTCGATCATGAATTTTCTGTACGTCCTCATTGACTTTAACTGATGTACCATGAGCCAGACAGTAGTCAGTGTTTGACTTTCTGAACATAGTTCTGGCCAAAAAGTATTCAATATTGAATTTTATACTCAATGACGCCTTCTGATATCGCATCAGCCATACAGTAGTCCACATTTGAGCTACTGAATATATTTTTGGCCGAAGAGCTCTTGATCTTGAACTTTCTATACATGCTGATTGACTCTTTCTAATGTTACTTCAGCCATACACAAATCCAAATTTGACCTACTGAACATATTTCTTATCCAAGTGTACTCGATCAGTTAACTTTCTATACATACTCATTGACTCACTCTGATGTTAGTTCAGTTATTTATGAACCCATTCTGACCTACTGGACAAATTTCTGGCAAATTAGTCCTCTATGATGAACTTTTATACTAACTCATTGACTCCTGATGCTACATCAGCCATAGAGTTTTGCACATTTGACCTAAATGACATATTGCAGGGCCAAAGAGTAATTGATCTTGAAGTTTTCATACATTACTATTGACTCCATCTGATGTTACTTCAGACATATAGGAACCTATTTTTGAACTACTTAGCACATTTGTGATAAATTAGTCCTTGATGATGAAATCTCTATACAGACTCATTGACTGGTGTTGCATCAGAGAGACACTAGTCCATATTTGACGGAGAGTACATATTTCTGGCCCAAGAGCGCTTGAAATTGAACTTTCTTTACATACTCATTGATTCCTTCTGATTTTATTTCAGCCAAACAAAACTCCGTATTAGACCAAATTCAACATTTTTGTCCCAAGAGTCCTCAATCATGAATTTTGTATATACATACTCTTTGCCTCACTCTGATGTTCCTTCAGCCATACATGAGTCCATGTTTGAGCTTCAGAACATATCTCTGGCAAATTAGTCCTTGCTCATGAACTTTTTATACATACTCATTGCCTCACTCTGATGTTTCTTCACCAATACAGAAGTCCGGCTTAGGCTTACTGAACAAATTACTGGCAAATTAGTCAAGAACTTCATGAACATACTTATAACCATATCGTGATGTTAGATAAGCCAGACAGTAATCCATATTTGACCGACTGAACATAGTTCTGGCTACAGAGTAGTCGACATTGAAGTTTTTATATATACTCAATGACGCCTTCTGATGTCACAGTAGCCATATAGAAGACTATATTTGACCTACTGAACATATTTCTGGCCCAAGAGGACTCAATCTTGAAATTTCTCTACATAGTCATTGACTACATCTGATTTTTTTCAGCCATACAGGAGTCCATATTAGACTTGATTACATTTTTTCTGTACCAAGAATCCTCGATCATGAACTTTATATACATGCCTCACTCTGATGTTACTTCAGCTATAGAGTACTGCATATTTGACCTGATGGACATATTTCAAGCAAATTAGTCCTCGATCATGAACATTCTATACATACTTATTGACTGCTTCTGATTTATACGTCAGCCATAGAATATTGCATATTTGACCTAAAGGTCATATTTCCGTCAAAAGCACTCAATCTTGAGCTTTTCATACATTATTATTGATTCCTTCTGATGTTACTTCACCCATACACAAGTCCATATTAGACCTACTGAACATATTTCTGGCAAATTAGTCCTCGATCAAGAACTTTGTATACTGACTCATTGACTCGTAATTTTATTTCAGCCCTACAGAAGTCCATATTAGACCTGATTAAATTTTTTTTGTCCCAAGAGTCCACGATCATGAACTTTATGTACATGCCTCACTCTGATGTTACTTCAGCCATAGAGTATTGTATATTTGACCTAATGGACATATTTTTCACAAATTAGCCCTCGATCATGAATTTTCTGTACGTCCTCATTAACTTCTTCTGATGTACCATGAGCCAGACAGTAGTCAACGTTTGACCTTCTGAACATAGCTCTGGCCAAAAAGTATTCAATATTGAATTTTATACTCATTGACGCCTTCTGATATCACATCAGCCATACAGTGGTCCACATTTGACCTACTGAACATATTTTTGGCCCAAGAGCTCTTGATCTTGAACTTTCTATACAAGCTGAATGACTCTTTCTAATGTTACTTCAGCCGTACACCAATCCATATTTGACCTATTGAACATATTTCTTACCCAAGTGTACTCGATCAGTTAACTTTCTATACATACTCATTGACTCACTCTGATGTTAGTTCAGTTATTTATGAACCCATTTTGACCTACTGAACAAATTTCTGGCAAATTAGTCAAGAACTTCATGAACATACTTATTAACATATCGTGATGTTAGATAAGCCAGACAGTAGTCCATATTTGACCGACTTAACATATTTCTGGCTACAGTGTAGTCAATATTGAAGTTTTTATATATACCCATTGACGCCTTCTGATGTCACAATAGCCATATAGAAGTCTATGTTTGACCTACTGAACATATTTCAAGCAAATTAGTCCTTGATAATGAACATTCTATACATACTTATTGACTGCTTCTGATGACATTCAGCCATAGAATATTGTATATTCGACCTAAAGGTCATATTTCTGGCCAAAAGCACTCAATCTTGAGCTTTTCATACATTATTATTGATTCCTTCTGATGTTACTTCACCCATGCACAAGTCCATATTAGACCTACTGAACATATTTCTGGCAAATTAGTCCTCGATCAAGAACTTTCTATACTGACTCATTGACTTGTAATTTTGTTTCAACCCTTCAGAAGCCCATATTAGACCTGATCAAATTTTTTTTGTCCCAAAAGTCCACGATCATGAACTTTATATACATGCCTCACTCTGATGTTACTTCAGCCATAGAGTATTGTATATTTGACCTAATGGACATATTTTTCACAAATTAGCCCTCGATCATGAATTTTCTGTACGTCCTCATTGACTTTAACTGATGTACCATGAGCCAGACAGTAGTCAGTGTTTGACTTTCTGAACATAGTTCTGGCCAAAAAGTATTCAATATTGAATTTTATACTCAATGACGCCTTCTGATATCGCATCAGCCATACAGTAGTCCACATTTGAGCTACTGAATATATTTTTGGCCCAAGAGCTCTTGATCTTGAACTTTCTATACATGCTGATTGACTCTTTCTAATGTTACTTCAGCCATACACAAATCCAAATTTGACCTACTGAACATATTTCTTATCCAAGTGTACTCGATCAGTTAACTTTCTATACATACTCATTGACTCACTCTGATGTTAGTTCAGTTATTTATGAACCCATTCTGACCTACTGGACAAATTTCTGGCAAATTAGTCCTCTATGATGAACTTTTTATACTAACTCATTGACTCCTGATGCTACATCAGCCATAGAGTTTTGCACATTTGACCTAAATGACATATTGCAGGGCCAAAGAGTAATTGATCTTGAAGTTTTCATACATTACTATTGACTCCATCTGATGTTACTTCAGACATATAGGAACCTATTTTTGAACTACTTAGCACATTTGTGATAAATTAGTCCTTGATGATGAAATCTCTATACAGACTCATTGACTGGTGTTGCATCAGAGAGACACTAGTCCATATTTGACGGAGAGTACATATTTCTGGCCCAAGAGCGCTTGAAATTGAACTTTCTTTACATACTCATTGATTCCTTCTGATTTTATTTCAGCCAAACAAAACTCCGTATTAGACCAAATTCAACATTTTTTTGTCCCAAGAGTCCTCAATCATGAATTTTGTATATACATACTCTTTGCCTCACTCTGATGTTCCTTCAGCCATACATGAGCCCATGTTTGAGCTTCAGAACATATCTCTGGCAAATTAGTCCTCGCTCATGAACTTTTTATACATACTCATTGCCTCACTCTGATGTTTCTTCACCAATACAGAAGTCCGGATTAGGCCTACTGAACATATTTCTGGCAAATTAGTCATGAACTTCATGAACATACTTATTAACATATCGTGATGTTAGATAATCCAGAGAGTAGTCCATATTTGACCGATTGAACATAGTTCTGGCTACAGAGTAGTCGACATTGAAGTTTTTATATATACTCAATGACGCCTTCTGATGTCACAGTAGCCATATAGAAGACTATGTTTGACCTACTGAACATATTTCTGGCCCAAGAGGACTCGATCTTGAAATTTCTCTACATAGTCATTGACTACATCTGATTTTTTTCAGCCATACAGGAGTCCATATTAGACTTGATTACATTTTTTCTGTACCAAGAATCCTCGATCATGAACTTTATATACATGCCTCACTCTGATGTTACTTCAGCTATAGAGTACTGCATATTTGACCTGATGGACATATTTCAAGCAAATTAGTCCTCGATCATGAACATTCTATACATACTTATTGACTGCTTCTGATTTATACGTCAGCCATAGAATATTGCATATTTGACCTAAAGGTCATATTTCCGTCAAAAGCACTCAATCTTGAGCTTTTCATACATTATTATTGATTCCTTCTGATGTTACTTCACCCATACACAAGTCCATATTAGACCTACTGAACATATTTCTATCAAATTAGTCCTCGATCAAGAACTTTGTATGCTGACTCATTGACTCATAATTTTATTTCAGCCCTACAGAAGCCCATATTAGACCTGATTATATTTTTTCTGTCCCAAGAGTCCACGATCATGAACTTTATATACATGCCTCACTCTGATGTTACTTCAGCCATAGAGTATTGTATATTTGACCTAATGGACATATTTTTCACACATTAGCCCTCGATCATGAATTTTCTGTACGTCCTCATTAACTTCTTCTGATGTACCATGAGCCAGACAGTAGTCAATGTTTGACCTTCTGAACATAGCTCTGGCCAAAAAGTATTCAATATTGAATTTTATACTCATTGACGCCTTCTGATATCACATCAGCCATACAGTGGTCCACATTTGACCTACTGAACATATTTTTGGCCCAAGAGCTCTTGATCTTGAACTTTCTATACAAGCTGAATGACTCTTTCTAATGTTACTTCAGCCGTACACCAATCCATATTTGACCTATTGAACATATTTCTTACCCAAGTGTACTCGATCAGTTAACTTTCTATACATACTCATTGACTCACTCTGATGTTAGTTCAGTTATTTATGAACCCATTTTGACCTACTGAACAAATTTCTGGCAAATTAGTCAAGAACTTCATGAACATACTTATTAACATATCGTGATGTTAGATAAGCCAGACAGTAGTCCATATTTGACCGACTGAACATATTTCTGGCTACAGAGTAGTCAATATTGAAGTTTTTATATAGACTCATTGACGCCTTCTGATGTCACAATAGCCATATAGAAGTCTATGTTTGACCTACTGAACATATTTCAAGCAAATTAGTCCTTGATCATGAACATTCTATACATACTTATTGACTGCTTCTGATGACATTCAGCCATAGAATATTGTATATTCGACCTAAAGGTCATATTTCTGGCCAAAAGCACTCAATCTTGAGCTTTTCTTACATTATTATTGATTCCTTCTGATGTTACTTCACCCATGCACAAGTCCATATTAGACCTACTGAACATATTTCTAGCAAATTAGTCCTCGATCAAGAACTTTGTATACTGACTCATTGACTTGTAATTTTATTTCAACCCTTCAGAAGCCCATATTAGACCTGATCAAATTTTTTTTGTCCCAAAAGTCCACGATAATGAACTTTATATACATGCCTCACTCTGATGTCACTTCAGCCATAGAGTATTGTATATTTGACCTAATGGACATATTTTTCACAAATTAGCCCTCGATCATGAATTTTCTGTACGTCCTCATTGACTTTAACTGATGTACCATGAGCCAGACAGTAGTCAGTGTTTGACTTTCTGAACATAGTTCTGGCCAAAAAGTATTCAATATTGAATTTTATACTCAATGACGCCTTCTGATATCGCATCAGCCATACAGTAGTCCACATTTGAGCTACTGAATATATTTTTGGCCCAAGAGCTCTTGATCTTGAACTTTCTATACATGCTGATTGACTCTTTCTAATGTTACTTCAGCCATACACAAATCCATATTTGACCTACTGAACATATTTCTTATCCAAGTGTACTCGATCAGTTAACTTTCTATACTTACTCATTGACTCACTCTGATGTTACTTCAGCTATTTATGAACCCATTTTGACCTACTGAACAAATTTCTGTCAAATTAGTCCTCTATGATGAACTTTTTATACTAACTCATTGACTCCTGATGCTACATCAGCCATAGAGTTTTGCACATTTGACCTAAATGACATATTGCTGGGCCAAAGAGTACTTGATCTTGAAGTTTTCATACATTACTATTGACTCCATCTGATGTTACTTCAGACATATAGGAACCTATTTTTGAACTACTGAGCACATTTGTGATAAATTAGTCCTTGATGATGAAATCTCTATACAGACTCATTGACTGGTGTTGCATCAGAGAGACACTAGTCCATATTTGACGGAGAGTACATATTTCTGGCCCAAGAGCGCTTGAAATTGAACTTTCTTTACATACTCATTGATTCCTTCTGATTTTATTTCAGCCAAACAAAACTCCGTATTAGACCAAATTCAACATTTTTTTGTCCCAAGAGTCCTCAATCATGAATTTTGTATATACATACTCTTTGCCTCACTCTGATGTTCCTTCAGCCATACATGAGTCCATGTTTGAGCTTCAGAACATATCTCTGGCAAATTAGTCCTCGCTCATGAACTTTTTATACATACTCATTGCCTCACTCTGATGATTCTTCACCAATACAGAAGTCCGGCTTAGGCTTACTGAACAAATTACTGGCAAATTAGTCAAGAACTTCATGAACATACTTATAAACATATCGTGATGTTAGATAAGCCAGACAGTATATTTGACCGACTGAACATATTTCTGGCTACAGAGTAGTCGACATTGAAGTTTTTATATATACTCAATGACGCCTTCTGATGTCACAGTAGCCATATAGAAGACTATATTTGACCTACTGAACATATTTCTGGCCCAAGAGGACTCGATCTTGAAATTTCTCTACATAGTCATTGACTACATCTGATTTTTTTCAGCCATACAGGAGTCCATATTAGACTTGATTACATTTTTTCTGTACCAAGAATCCTCGATCATGAACTTTATATACATGCCTCACTCTGATGTTACTTCAGCTATAGAGTACTGCATATTTGACCTGATGGACATATTTCAAGCAAATTAGTCCTCGATCATGAACATTCTATACATACTTATTGACTGCTTCTGATTTATACGTCAGCCATAGAATATTGCATATTTGACCTAAAGGTCATATTTCCGTCAAAAGCACTCAATCTTGAGCTTTTCATACATTATTATTGATTCCTTCTGATGTTACTTCACCCATACACAAGTCCATATTAGACCTACTGAACATATTTCTGGCAAATTAGTCCTCGATCAAGAACTTTCTATACTGACTCATTGACTCATAATTTTATTTCAGCCCTACAGAAGTCCATATTAGACCTGATTAAATTTTTTCTGTCCCAAGAGTCCACGATCATGAACTTTATATACATGCCTCACTCTGATGTTACTTCAGCCATAGAGTATTGTATATTTGACCTAATGGACATATTTTTCACAAATTAGCCCTCGATCTTGAATTTTCTGTACGTCCTCATTAAGTTCTTCTGATGTACCATGAGCCAGACAGTAGTCAATGTTTGACCTTCTGAACATAGTTCTGGCCAAAAAGTATTCAATATTGAATTTTATACTCATTGACGCCTTCTGATATCACATCAGCCATACAGTGGTCCACATTTGACCTACTGAACATATTTTTGGCCCAAGAGCTCTTGATCTTGAACTTTCTATACAAGCTGAATGACTCTTTCTAATGTTACTTCAGCCGTACACCAATCCATATTTGACCTATTGAACATATTTCTTACCCAAGTGTACTCGATCAGTTAACTTTCTATACATACTCATTGACTCACTCTGATGTTAGTTCAGTTATTTATGAACCCATTTTGACCTACTGAACAAATTTCTGGCAAATTAGTCAAGAACTTCATGAACATACTTATTAACATATCGTGATGTTAGATAAGCCAGACAGTAGTCCATATTTGACCGACTTAACATATTTCTGGCTACAGTGTAGTCAATATTGAAGTTTTTATATATACCCATTGACGCCTTCTGATGTCACAATAGCCATATAGAAGTCTATGTTTGACCTACTGAACATATTTCAAGCAAATTAGTCCTTGATCATGAACATTCTATACATACTTATTGACTGCTTCTGATGACATTCAGCCATAGAATATTGTATATTCGACCTAAAGGTCATATTTCTGGCCAAAAGCACTCAATCTTGAGCTTTTCATACATTATTCCTTCTGATGTTCCTTCACCCATACACAAGTCCAAATTTGACCTACTGAACATATTTTTTGGCCCAAGAGCTCTTGATCTTGAACTTTCTATACATATTGATTGACTCCTTCTAATGTTACTTCAGCTGTATACAAATCCATATTTGACCTACTGAACATATTTCTTACCCAAGTGTACTCGATCAGATAACTTTTTATACATACTCACTGATTCACTCTGATGTTACTACAGCTATTTATGAACCCATTTTGACCTACTGAACAAATTTCTGTCAAATTAGTCCTCTATGATGAACTTTTTATACTAACTCATTGACTCCTGATGCTACATCAGCCATAGAGGTTTGCACATTTGACCTAAATGACATATTGTTGGGCAAAAGAGTACTTGATCTTGAAGTTTTCATACATTACTGTTGACTCCATCTGATGTTACTTCAGACATATATGAAACCATTTTTGAACTACTGAGCACATTTGTGATGAATTAGTCCTTGATGATGAAATTTCTATACAGACTCATTGACTGGTGTTGCATCAGAGAGAGACTAGTCCATATTTGACGTAAAGAACATATTTCTGGCCCAAGAGCTCTTGATCTTGAAGTTTCTGTACATACTCATTGATTTCTTAAATTTTATTTCAGCCAAACAAATGTCCGTTTTAGACCAAATTCAACATTTTTTGTCCCAAGAGTGCTCAATCATGAATTTTGTATATACATACTCTTTGCCTCACTCTGATGTTCCTTCAGCCATACATGATGCCCATGTTTGAGCTTCAGAACATATCTCTGGCAAATTAGTCCTCGCTCATGAACTTTTTATACATACTCATTGCCTCACTCTGATGTTTCTTCACCAATACAGAAGTCCAGATTAGACCTATTGAACATATTTCTGGCAAATTAGTCAAGAACTTCATGAACATACTTATTATCATATCGTGATGTTTCATAAGAAAGACAGAAGTCCATATTTGACCGACTGAACATATTTCTGGCTACAGAGTAGTCGACATTTAAGTTTTTATATATAGCAATTGTTTTATATATAAAAGTTCATTATTTGTAACACCTTGTGTTATGTGCTATCTAATCAATGTTATTTCTTTTATGCAATGCAAGGAAACAGTGCATAATTTGTATGTTGTAATACATCAGCACATATGTTATATTAATTTCTCCTATGCACAGCATAATAAGTTAACTATTGTACATCACGCAATGTAACGGTTCTTGGTGCAGTGCAATTTAACAGTATATGTGAATCCTTTTCTCTTAAATGAACAAAGGAAAGAGTTAGTTCTTTTATGCAACGCAGTGCAACAAGCACCGTTCGTGTTATCTCTTCACTGCAAAACGGAATAACTTCCTGCAATGCAATACACGTTAAGTGTTACCTCTTTAACACACAACGAAATAAGTTAATAAGTTTAGTTAGAATTTTGAAAGCAATGCAAGTTCTTGAAGTATTGCAATGCAACAGCATATGCGATTTGTTTTCTCTTCAATACACAATGCAAGGAAACTGTGCATAACTAGCCCGATCACACGAAAATGCGTATAAATAATACGAGTGTGCAATGTCGTGGAATGTATACGCCAAAATGAGTTTTGGCGTGCATATGATACGCAGTGTTTCGCGTGTATATGATACGCACTCTATGGCGTATTATACGCACGAACTCATTTTGGCGTATATATTCTACGAAATTACACACGCGTACTACTGATACGCATTCTCATGTGCATTATATTAATTTCTTCTATGCACAACATAAATTAATTATTGTATGCAATGCAATGAAACAGTTAGTTCTTATATTTTTTGCAGTGCAACAGCATATGTGATTTGTTCTCTCTTTAATGCACAAAGGAAAGAGTTAGTTCTTTTATGCAACGCAGTGCAACAAGCAACTTTCGTGTTATCTCTTCACTGCAAAACGGAATAACTTCCTGCAATGTGCATTGGCACATGTTAAGTGATTTCACTTTAATACACAACGAAATAAGTTAATAAGTTCTTAATTTTTACTGCATAAGATAATAAGTTCTTAATATTTACTGCAGTGCAACAGCATATGTGATTGATTTTCTCTTCAATGCACAAAGTAAAGAATTAGATCTTGTGTGCAATGCAGTGCAACAAGCACCTGTCACGTGTTATCTCTTCGCTGCAAAACGGATTAAGTTACTGCAATGCAATGTACGTTATGTTATCTCATCAATGCATAACAGATGCGATAGTTCATGATTTGTAACACCTCGTGTTATGTGCTATCTCTTCAATGTTATTTCTTTTATACAATGCAAGGAAACAGTGCATAATTTGCATGATGAAATGCATCAGCCCATATGTTATATTCATTTCTTCTATGCACAGCATAATAAGTTAACTATTGTACATGATGCAATGAAACGGTTCTTGATGCATTGCAATTTAACAGTATTTGCGAAACCTTTTCTCTTCAATGCACAAAGGAAACAGTTATTTCTTTGATGCAACGCAGTGCAATAAGCACCTTTCGTGTTATCTCTTCACTGCAAAACGGAATAACTTCCTGCAATGCAATGCACATGTTAAGTGGTATCTCTTTAACACACAACGAAATAATTTTATAAGTTTAGTTAGAATTTTGAAAGCAATGCAAGTTCTTGAAGTATTGCAGTGCAACAGCATATGTGATTGGCTTTCTCTTCAATATACAAAGGACAGAATTAGTTCTTGTGTGCAATGCAGTTCTAACAAACACCTGTCATGTGTTATCTCTTACCTGCAAAACGGATTAAGTTACGGCAGTGCAATGCACGTTATGTGTTATCTCTTCACTGCAAAACGGAATAACTTCCTGCAATGCAATGCACACGTTGTGTTATCTTTTTAACACACAAAAAAATACGTTTATAAGTTTATAAGTTAGTACTTTGAAAGCAATGCACCAGCATATGTGATTTGTTTTCTCTTCAATGCACCATGGCAATGAAACTGTGCATAACATACACGTTCTTGTATGCATTGAAATGCAAAGGCACGCCATATTAATTTCTTCTATGCCCAACATAAAAGTTAAATTTTATATGCAATGCAATGAAATAGTTAGTTCTTATATTTATTGCAGTGCAACAGCATATGTGATGTGTTCTCTATTCAATGCACAAAGGAATGAGTTAGTTCTTTTATGCAACGCTGTGCAACAAGCACCTGTCATGTGTTATCTCTTACCTGCAAAACGGAATAACTTCCTGCAATGCAATGCACATGTTAAGTGTTATCTCTTTAACACACAACGAAATAAGTTTATAAGTGGAGTTAGAATTTTGAATGAAATGAAAGTTCTCGATGTATTGCAATGCAACAGCATATTGCGATTTGTTTTCTCTTCAATGCACAATGCAAGGAAACAGTGCATAACATACACGTTCTTGTATACATTGCAATTCAACAGCACGTTATATTAATTTCTTCTATGCAAAACATAAGTTAATTATTGTATGCAATGCAATGAAACAGTTAGTTTTTGTATTTATTGCAGTGCAACAGCATATGTGATTGATTTTCTCTTCAATGCACAAAGTAAAGAATTAGATCTTGTGTGCAACGCAGTGCAATAAGCACCTTTCGTGTTATCTGTTCACTGCAAAACGGAACAACTTCCTGCAATGCAATGCACATGTTAAGTATTATCTCTTTAACACACAACGAAATAAGTTTATAAGTTCAGTTAGAATTTTGAAAGCAATGCAAGTTCTTGATGTATTGCAATGTAACAGCTTATGCGATTTGTTTTCTCTTCAATGCACAATGCAAGGAAACTGTGCATAACATACACGTTCTAGTATACATCGCAATGCAACAAACCGTTATATTAATTTCTTCTATCCACAACAAAAGTTAATTATTGTATGCAATGTAATGAAACAGTTAGTTCTTATATTTATTGCAGTGCAACAGCATATGTGATTTGTTCTCTCTTCAATGCACAAAGGAAAGAGTTAGTTCATTCATGCAACGCAGTGCAACAAAGCAACGAAACGGTTCTAGATGCATTGCAATTTTACAGTATATGTGAATCCTTTTCTCTTCAATGCACAAAGGAAAGAGTTAGTTCTTTTATGGAACGCAGTGCTACAAGCACCTTTCGTGTTATCTCTTCACTGCAAAACGGAATAACTTCCTGCAATGCACATGTTAAGTGGAATCTCTTTAACACACAACAAAATAAGTTTATAAGTTTAGTTAGAATTTTGAAAACAACGCAAGTTCTTGAAGTATTGCAATGCAGCAGCTTATACGATTTGTTTTCTCATCAATGCACAATGCAAGGAAACTGTGCATAACATACACCTTCTAGTATACATCGCAATGCAACAAACCGTTATATTAATTTCTTCTATCCACAACAAAAGTTAATTATTGTATATGCAATGCAATGAATGAATCAGTTAGATCTTGTATTTATTGCAGTGCAACAGCATATGTGATTTGTTCTCTCTTCAATGCACAAAGGAAAGAGTTAGTTCATTCATGCAACGCAGTGCAACAAAGCAACGAAACGGTTCTAGATGCATTGCACTTTTACAGTATATGTGAATCCTTTTCTCTTCAATGCACAAAGGAAAGAGTTAGTTCTTTCATGGAACGCAGTGCTACAAGCACCTTTCGTGTTATCTCTTCACTGCAAAACGGAATAACTTCCTGCAATGCACATGTTAAGTGGTATCTCTTTAACACACAACGAAATAAGTTTATAAGTTTAGTTAGAATTTTGAAAGCAATGCAAGTTCTTGAAGTATTGCAGTGCAACAGCATATGTGATTGGCTTTCTCTTCAGTCCACAAAGGAAAGATTTAGTTCTTGTGTGCAATGCAGTTGCAACAAACACCTGTCATGTGTTATCTCTTACCTGCAAAACGGAATAACTTCCTGCAATGCAATGCACATGTTAAGTGTTATCTCTTTAACACACAACGAAATAAGTTTATAAGTTTTGTTAGTATTTTGAAAGCAATGCACCAGCATATGTGATTTGTTTTCTCTTCAATGCACCATGGCAATGAAACTGTGCATAACATACACGTTCTTGTATGCACTGCAATTCAACAGCACGTTATATTAATTTCTTCTATGCAAAACATAAGTTAAATTTTATATGCAATGCAATGAAATAGTTAGTTTTTGTATTTATTGCAGTGCAACAGCATATGTGATTGATTTTCTCTTCAATGCACAAAGTAAAGAATTAGATCTTGTGTGCAACGCAGTGCAATAAGCACCTTTCGTGTTATCTGTTCACTGCAAAACGGAATGACTTCCTGCAATGCAATGCACATGTTAAGTATTATCTCTTTAACACACAAGGAAATAAGTTTACAGGTTCAGTTAGAATTTTGAAAGCAATGCAAGTTCTTGATGTATTGCAATGTAACAGCTTATGCGATTTGTTTTCTCTTCAATGCACAATGCAAGGAAACTGTGCATAACATACACCTTCTAGTATACATCGCAATGCAACAAACCGTTATATTAATTTCTTCTATCCACAACAAAAGTTAATTATTGTATATGCAATGCAATGAATGAATCAGTTAGATCTTGTATTTATTGCAGTGCAACAGCATATGTGATTTGTTCTCTCTTCAATGCACAAAGGAAAGAGTTAGTTCATTCATGCAACGCAGTGCAACAAAGCAACGAGACGGTTCTAGATGCATTGCACTTTTACAGTATATGTGAATCCTTTTCTCTTCAATGCACAAAGGAAAGAGTTAGTTCTTTGATGCAACGCAGTGCAATAAGCACCTTTCGTGTTATCTCTTCATTGCAAAACGGAATAACTTCCTGCAATGCACATGTTAAGTGGTATCTCTTTAACACACTACGAAATAAGTTTATAAGTTTAGTTAGAATTTTGAAAGCAATGCAAGTTCTTAAAGTATTGCAGTGCAACAGCATATGTGATTGGCTTTCTCTTCAATACACAAAGGAAAGAGTTAGTTCTTGTGTGCAATGCAGTTTCAACAAACACCTGTCATGTGTTATCTCTTACCTGCAAAACGGAATAACTTCCTGCAATGCAATGCACATGTTGTGTTATCTCTTTAACACACAAAGAAATACGTTTATAAGTGTTGTTAGTATTTTGAAAGCAATGCACACAGCATATGTGATTTGTTTTCTCTTCAATGCACCATGGCAATGAAACTGTGCATAACATACACGTTCTTGTATACACTGCAATTCAACAGCACGTTATATTAATTTCTTCTATGCAAAACATAAGTTAATTATTGTATGCAATGCAATGAAACAGTTAGTTTTGTATTTATTGCAGTGCAACGGCATAAGTGATTGATTTTCTCTTCAATGCACAAAGTAAAAATTAGATCTTGTGTGCAACGCAGTGCAATAAGCACCTTTCTGTTCACTGCAAAACGGAACAACTTCCTGCAATGCAATGCACATGTTAAGTGTTATCTCTTTAACACACAACGAAATAAGTTTATAAGTTCAGTTAGAATTTTGAAAGCAATGCAAGTTCTTGATGTATTGCAATGTAACAGCTTATGCGATTTGTTTTCTCTTCAATGCACAATGCAAGGAAACTGTGCATAACATACACCTTCTAGTATACATCGCAATGCAACAAACCGTTATATTAATTTCTTCTATCCACAACAAAAGTTAATTATTGTATGCAATGCAATGAAACAGTTAGTTCTTATATTTATTGCAGTGCAACAGCATATGTGATTTGTTCTCTCTTCAATGCACAAAGGAAAGAGTTAGTTCATTCATGCAACGCAGTGCAACAAAGCAACGAAACGGTTCTAGATGCATTGCACTTTTACAGTATATGTGAATCCTTTTCTCTTCAATGCACAAAGGAAAGAGTTAGTTCTTTCATGGAACGCAGTGATACAAGCACCTTTCGTGTTATCTCTTCACTGAAAAACGGAATAACTTCCTGCAATGCACATGTTAAGTGGAATCTCTTTAACACACAACAAAATAAGTTTATAAGTTTAGTTAGAATTTTGAAAACAACGCAAGTTCTTGAAGTATTGCAATGCAGCAGCTTATACGATTTGTTTTCTCATCAATGCACAATGCAAGGAAACTGTGCATAACATACACCTTCTAGTACACCTCGCAATGCAACAAACCGTTATATTAATTTCTTCTATCCACAACAAAAGTTAATTATTGTATATGCAATGCAATGAATGAATCAGTTAGATCTTGTATTTATTGCAGTGCAACAGCATATGTGATTTGTTCTCTCTTCAATGCACAAAGGAAAGAGTTAGTTCATTCATGCAACGCAGTGCAACAAAGCAACGAAACGGTTCTAGATGCATTGCACTTTTACAGTATATGTGAATCCTTTTCTCTTCAATGCACAAAGGAAAGAGTTAGTTCTTTAATGGAACGCAGTGCTACAAGCACCTTTCGTGTTATCTCTTCACTGCAAAACGGAATAACTTCCTGCAATGCACATGTTAAGTGTTATCTCTTCAACACACTACGAAATAGGTTTATAAGTTTAGTTAGAATTTTGAAAGCAATGCAAGTTCTTAAAGTATTGCAGTGCAACAGCATATGTGATTGGCTTTCTCTTCAATACACAAAGGAAAGATTTAGTTCTTGTGTGCAATGCAGTTGCAACAAACACCTGTCATGTGTTATCTCTTACCTGCAAAACGGAATAACTTCCTGCAATGCAATGCACATGTTAAGTGTTATCTCTTTAACACACAAAGAAATACGTTTATAAGTGTTGTTAGTATTTTGAAAGCAATGCACACAGCATATGTGATTTGTTTTCTCTTCAATGCACCATGGCAATGAAACTGTGCATAACATACACGTTCTTGTATACACTGCAATTCAACAGCACGTTATATTAATTTCTTCTATGCAAAACATAAGTTAATTATTGTATGCAATGCAATGAAACAGTTAGTTTTTGTATTTATTGCAGTGCAACGGCATAAGTGATTGATTTTCTCTTCAATGCACAAAGTAAAGAATTAGATCTTGTGTGCAACGCAGTGCAATAAGCACCTTTCGTGTTATCTGTTCACTGCAAAACGGAACTTCCTGCAATGCAATGCACATGTTAAGTATTATCTCTTTAACACACAACGAAATAAGTTTATAAGTTCAGTTAGAATTTTGAAAGCAATGCAAGTTCTTGATGTATTGCAATGTAACAGCTTATGCGATTTGTTTTCTCTTCAATGCACAATGCAAGGAAACTGTGCATAACATACACGTTCTAGTATACATCGCAATGCAACAAACCGTTATATTAATTTCTTCTATCCACAACAAAAGTTAATTATTGTATATGCAATGCAATGAATGAATCAGTTAGATCTTGTATTTATTGCAGTGCAACAGCATATGTGATTTGTTCTCTCTTCAATGCACAAAGGAAAGAGTTAATTCATGCAACGCAGTGCAACAAAGCAACGAAACGGTTCTAGATGCATTGCACTTTTACAGTATATGTGAATCCTTTTCTCTTCAATACACAAAGGAAAGAGTTAGTTCTTTAATGGAACGCAGTGCAATAAGCACCTTTCGTGTTATCTCTTCATTGCAAAACGGAATAACTTCCTGCAATGCACATGTTAAGTGGTATCTCTTTAACACACTACGAAATAAGTTTATAAGTTTAGTTAGAATTTTGAAAGCAATGCAAGTTCTTAAAGTATTGCAGTGCAACAGCATATGTGATTGGCTTTCTCTTCAATACACAAAGGAAAGAGTTAGTTCTTGTGTGCAATGCAGTTTCAACAAACACCTGTCATGTGTTATCTCTTACCTGCAAAACGGAATAACTTCCTGCAATGCAATGCACATGTTGTGTTATCTCTTTAACACACAAAGAAATACGTTTATAAGTGTTGTTAGTATTTTGAAAGCAATGCACACAGCATATGTGATTTGTTTTCTCTTCAATGCACCATGGCAATGAAACTGTGCATAACATACACGTTCTTGTATACACTGCAATTCAACAGCACGTTATATTAATTTCTTCTATGCAAAACATAAGTTAATTATTGTATGCAATGCAATGAAACAGTTAGTTTTTGTATTTATTGCAGTGCAACGGCATAAGTGATTGATTTTCTCTTCAATGCACAAAGTAAAAATTAGATCTTGTGTGCAACGCAGTGCAATAAGCACCTTTCTGTTCACTGCAAAACGGAACAACTTCCTGCAATGCAATGCACATGTTAAGTGTTATCTCTTTAACACACAACGAAATAAGTTTATAAGTTCAGTTAGAATTTTGAAAGCAATGCAAGTTCTTGATGTATTGCAATGTAACAGCTTATGCGATTTGTTTTCTCTTCAATGCACCATGGCAATGAAACTTTGCATAACATACACGTTCTAGTATACATCGCAATGCAACAAACCGTTATATTAATTTCTTCTATCCACAACAAAAGTTAATTATTGTATGCAATGCAATGAAACAGTTAGTTCTTATATTTATTGCAGTGCAACAGCATATGTGATTTGTTCTCTCTTCAATGCACAAAGGAAAGAGTTAGTTTATTCATGCAACGCAGTGCAACAAAGCAACGAAACGGTTCTAGACGCGTTGCACTTTTACAGTATATGTGAATCCTTTTCTCTTCAATGCACAAAGGAAAGAGTTAGTTCTTTAATGGAACGCAGTGCTACAAGCACCTTTCGTGTTATCTCTTCACTGCAAAACGGAATAACTTCCTGCAATGCACATGTTAAGTGGAATCTCTTTAACACACAACAAAATAAGTTTATAAGTTTAGTTAGAATTTTGAAAACAACGCAAGTTCTTGAAGTATTGCAATGCAGCAGCTTATACGATTTGTTTTCTCATCAATGCACAATGCAAGGAAACTGTGCATAACATACACCTTCTAGTACACCTCGCAATGCAACAAACCGTTATATTAATTTCTTCTATCCACAACAAAAGTTAATTATTGTATATGCAATGCAATGAATGAATCAGTTAGATCTTGTATTTATTGCAGTGCAACAGCATATGTGATTTGTTCTCTCTTCAATGCACAAAGGAAAGAGTTAGTTCATTCATGCAACGCAGTGCAACAAAGCAACGAAACGGTTCTAGATGCATTGCACTTTTACAGTATATGTGAATCCTTTTCTCTTCAATGCACAAAGGAAAGAGTTAGTTCTTTCATGGAACGCAGTGCTACAAGCACCTTTCGTGTTATCTCTTCACTGCAAAACGGAATAACTTCCTGCAATGCACATGTTAAGTGTTATCTCTTCAACACACTACGAAATAGGTTTATAAGTTTAGTTAGAATTTTGAAAGCAATGCAAGTTCTTAAAGTATTGCAGTGCAACAGCATATGTGATTGGCTTTCTCTTCAATACACAAAGGAAAGATTTAGTTCTTGTGTGCAATGCAGTTGCAACAAACACCTGTCATGTGTTATCTCTTACCTGCAAAACGGAATAACTTCCTGCAATGCAATGCACATGTTGTGTTATCTCTTTAACACACAAAGAAATACGTTTATAAGTGTTGTTAGTATTTTGAAAGCAATGCACACAGCATATGTGATTTGTTTTCTCTTCAATGCACCATGGCAATGAAACTGTGCATAACATACACGTTCTTGTATACACTGCAATTCAACAGCACGTTATATTAATTTCTTCTATGCAAAACATAAGTTAATTATTGTATGCAATGCAATGAAACAGTTAGTTTTTGTATTTATTGCAGTGCAACGGCATAAGTGATTGATTTTCTCTTCAATGCACAAAGTAAAAAATTAGATCTTGTGTGCAACGCAGTGCAATAAGCACCTTTCGTGTTATCTGTTCACTGCAAAACGGAACAACTTCCTGCAATGCAATGCACATGTTAAGTTTTATCTCTTTAACACACAAGGAAATAAGTTTATAGGTTCAGTTAGAATTTTGAAAGCAATGCAAGTTCTTGATGTATTGCAATGTAACAGCTTATGCGATTTGTTTTCTCTTCAATGCACAATGCAAGGAAACACGTTCTAGTATACATCGCAATGCAACTAAGCGTTATATTAATTTCTTCTATCCACAAGAAAAGTTAATTATTGAATGCAATGTAATGTAACAGTTAGTTCTTATATTTATTGCAGTGCAACAGCATATGTGATTTGTTCTCTCTTCAATGCACAAAGGAAAGAGTTCATTCATGCAACGCAGTGCAACAAAGCAACGAAACGGTTCTAGATGCATTGCACTTTTACAGTATATGTGAATCCTTTTCTCTTCAATGCACAAAGGAAAGAGTTAGTTCTTTCATGGAACGCAGTGCTACAAGCACCTTTCGTGTTATCTCTTCACTGAAAAACGGAATAACTTCCTGCAATGCACATGTTAAGTGGAATCTCTTTAACACACAACAAAATAAGTTTATAAGTTTAGTTAGAATTTTGAAAACAACGCAAGTTCTTGAAGTATTGCAATGCAGCAGCTTATACGATTTGTTTTCTCATCAATGCACAATGCAAGGAAACTGTGCATAACATACACCTTCTAGTACACCTCGCAATGCAACAAACCGTTATATTAATTTCTTCTATCCACAACAAAAGTTAATTATTGTATATGCAATGCAATGAATGAATCAGTTAGATCTTGTATTTATTGCAGTGCAACAGCATATGTGATTTGTTCTCTCTTCAATGCACAAAGGAAAGAGTTAGTTCATTCATGCAACGCAGTGCAACAAAGCAACGAAACGGTTCTAGATGCATTGCACTTTTACAGTATATGTGAATCCTTTTCTCTTCAATGCACAAAGGAAAGAGTTAGTTCTTTCATGGAACGCAGTGCTACAAGCACCTTTCGTGTTATCTCTTCACTGCAAAACGGAATAACTTCCTGCAATTGTTAAGTGTTATCTCTTCAACACACTACGAAATAGGTTTATAAGTTTAGTTAGAATTTTGAAAGCAATGCAAGTTCTTAAAGTATTGCAGTGCAACAGCATATGTGATTGGCTTTCTCTTCAGTCCACAAAGGAAAGATTTAGTTC
The DNA here is from genome assembly GCA_037950665.1 of Hypophthalmichthys nobilis. Lineage (NCBI taxonomy): Eukaryota > Metazoa > Chordata > Actinopteri > Cypriniformes > Xenocyprididae > Hypophthalmichthys > Hypophthalmichthys nobilis. The sequence continues at coordinate 8,710,641 of CM075482.1, read as the reverse complement.
TTGTGTGCAATGCAGTTGCAACAACTGTCATGTGTTATCTCTTACCTGCAAAACGGAATAACTTCCTGCAATGCAATGCACATGTTGTATCTCTTTAACACACAAAGAAATACGTTTATAAGTTTTGTTAGTATTTTGAAAGCAATGCACCAGCATATGTGAATTGTTTTCTCTTCAATGCACCATGGCAATGAAACTGTGCATAACATACACGTTCTTGTATACACTGCAATTCAACAGCACGTTATATTAATTTCTTCTATGCAAAACATAAGTTAATTATTGTATGCAATGCAATGAAACAGTTAGTTTTTGTATTTATTGCAGTGCAACAGCATATGTGATTGATTTTCTCTTCAATGCACAAAGTAAAGAATTAGATCTTGTGTGCAACGCAGTGCAATAAGCACCTTTCGTGTTATCTGTTCACTGCAAAACGGAATAACTTCCTGCAATGCAATGCACATGTTAAGTATTATCTCTTTAACACACAACGAAATAAGTTTATAAGTTCAGTTAGAATTTTGAAAGCAATGCAAGTTCTTGATGTATTGCAATGTAACAGCTTATGCGATTTGTTTTCTCTTCAATGCACAATGCAAGGAAACTGTGCATAACATACACCTTCTAGTATACATCGCAATGCAACAAACCGTTATATTAATTTCTTCTATCCACAACAAAAGTTAATTATTGTATATGCAATGCAATGAATGAATCAGTTAGATCTTGTATTTATTGCAGTGCAACAGCATATGTGATTGGTTCTCTCTTCAATGCACAAAGGAAAGAGTTAGTTTATTCATGCAACGCAGTGCAACAAAGCAACGAAACGGTTCTAGATGCATTGCACTTTTACAGTATATGTGAATCCTTTTCTCTTCAATACACAAAGGAAAGAGTTAGTTCTTTAATGGAACGCAGTGCAATAAGCACCTTTCGTGTTATCTCTTCATTGCAAAACGGAATAACTTCCTGCAATGCACATGTTAAGTGGTATCTCTTTAACACACTACGAAATAAGTTTATAAGTTTAGTTAGAATTTTGAAAGCAATGCAAGTTCTTAAAGTATTGCAGTGCAACAGCATATGTGATTGGCTTTCTCTTCAATACACAAAGGAAAGAGTTAGTTCTTGTGTGCAATGCAGTTTCAACAAACACCTGTCATGTGTTATCTCTTACCTGCAAAACGGAATAACTTCCTGCAATGCAATGCACATGTTAAGTGTTATCTCTTTAACACACAAAGAAATACGTTTATAAGTGTTGTTAGTATTTTGAAAGCAATGCACACAGCATATGTGATTTGTTTTCTCTTCAATGCACCATGGCAATGAAACTGTGCATAACATACACGTTCTTGTATACACTGCAATTCAACAGCACGTTATATTAATTTCTTCTATGCAAAACATAAGTTAATTATTGTATGCAATGCAATGAAACAGTTAGTTTTTGTATTTATTGCAGTGCAACGGCATAAGTGATTGATTTTCTCTTCAATGCACAAAGTAAAAAATTAGATCTTGTGTGCAACGCAGTGCAATAAGCACCTTTCTGTTCACTGCAAAACGGAACAACTTCCTGCAATGCAATGCACATGTTAAGTTTTATCTCTTTAACACACAACGAAATAAGTTTATACTAAATCTTATAACACATAACTAAATCTTTCCTTTGTGTATTGAAGAGAAAGCCAATCACATATGCTGTCGCACTGCAATACTTTAAGAACTTCCATTGCTTTCAAAATTCTAACTAAACTTATAAACCTATTTCGTAGTGTGTTAAAGAGATACCACTTAACATGTGCATTGCAGGATGTTATTCCGTTTTGCAGTGAACAGATAACACGAAAGGTGCTTATTGCACTGCGTTGCACACAAGATCTAATTCTTTACTTTGTGCATTGAAGAGAAAATCAATCACATATGCTGTTGCACTGCAATAAATACAAAAACTAACTGTTTCATTGCATTGCATAAATAATTAACTTATGTTTTGCATAGAAGAAATTATTATAACGTGCTGTTGAATTGCAATGTATACAAGAAAGTGTATGTTACGCACTATTTCCTTGCATTGTGCATTGAAGAGAAAACAAATCACAATATGCTGTTGCATTGCAATACATCGAGAACTTTCATTTCATTCAAAACTAACTATTTCATTGCATTGCATATAAAATTTAACTATTCTGTTGGGCATAGAAGAAATTAATATGGCGTGCCTTTGCATTTCAATGCATACAAGAACGTGTATGTTATGCACAGTTTCATTGCCATGGTGCATTGAAGAGAAAACAAATCACATATGCTGGTGCATTGCTTTCAAAATACTAACAAAACTTATAAACGTATTTCTTTGTGTGTTAAAGAGATAACACAACATGTGCATTGCATTGCAGGAAGTCATTCCGTTTTGCAGTGAAGAGATAACACATAACGTGCATTGCACTGCCGTAACTTAATCCGTTTTGCAGTGAACAGATAACACGAAACGTGCTTATTGCACTGCGTTGCAATAAGCAATCTTTGCAATAAGCAATCTTTAATGGAACGCAGTGCTACAAGCACCTTTCGTGTTATCTCTTCACTGCAAAACGGAATAACTTCCTGCAATGCACATGTTAAGTGGTATCTCTTTAACACACAACGAAATAAGTTTATAAGTTTAGTTAGAATTTTGAAAGCAACGCAAGTTCTTGAAGTATTGCAGTGCAACAGCATATGTGATTGGCTTTCTCTTCAGTCCACAAAGGAAAGATTTAGTTGTTGTGTGCAATGCAGTTGCAACAAACACCTGTCATGTGTTATCTCTTACCTGCAAAACGGATTAAGTTACGGCAGTGCAATGCACCTTATGTGTTATCTCTTCAATGCAAAACGGAATAACTTCCTGCAATGCAATGCAAAGCACATGTTGTGTTATCTCTTTAACACACAAAGAAATACGTTTATAAGTTTTGTTAGTATTTTGAAAGCAATGCACCAGCATATGTGATTTGTTTTCTCTTCAATGCACCATGGCAATGAAACTGTGCATAACATACACGTTCTTGTATGCACTGAAATGCAAAGGCACGCCATATTAATTTCTTCTATGCCCAACATAAAAGTTAAATTTTATATGCAATGCAATGAAATAGTTAGTTCTTATATTTATTGCAGTGCAACAGCATATGTGATGTGTTCTCTCTTCAATGCACAAAGGAATGAGTTAGTTCTTTTATGCAACGCTGTGCAACAAGCACCTGTCATGTGTTATCTCTTACCTGCAAAACGGAATAACTTCCTGCAATGCAATGCACTTGTTAGTTAATGTATCCATTGTAATGCATCACGTTATTTTAAAATCTTTTCTATGTAAAATGTAACAAGTTAATTATTGTATACAATGCAATGAAACAGTGTGTTTATTGCAATGCAACACCACATATTTGTGACAGATTTGAACTCTTCACTGCATAACGGATTAAATTAATGCAATGTAATGCACAGAAGCTACACGAAATGCAATACACAGGTTATCTTTTCAATGCACAGACGAAATCAGTTGTATTTATAGCAATGGAATAGGACATATCGTATGTGTTAACTTTTCTATTCATAACGGGATAAGTTCTTGTATATAATGCAATTCACCAGCACCTCTGTTGTGTATCTCGGGTTAAGCTAGATATGTATTATCTCTTCAGTGCACAAAGAATGATCATTTTCTTACATTCATTGCATTTAGTTGTTCTTTTGTACAATACATGGAAATAGATTTACCTTTTTTACCTCTTTAATGCACAACGAAATATATGTCATTTTAGTTGTTGTATATAACGCAGTTCAACAGCACCCGTGTAATGTGATAGCTTTCATTGGTGTCTCTTCATTGCACACCGAAATGGTGCATACTGTTAGGTCCTCTATTGCACTCGTTATGTTTTTAGTGCACAATCGATGAGTTAGTTCATTCATTGCAACGTCACATATGTTATGCGTTATCTCTTCAATGCATAAGAAATAAGTTAATTCTTGTATGCATTGCAATGCAACAGCACAAAATATATTAATTTCTTCTATGCACAACGTAATAAGTTAATTATCGTATGCAAAATAATGAAACAGTTAGTTCTTCGTATTTATTGCTATGCAACAGCAAAGGAGAGAGTTAGTTTATGTTTGCATTGCAGCGCAAAAAGCACCTGTCATGTGTTAACTATTACAATGCTCAACAAAATAAGTTAGTTCTTATATACAATGGAGCATAGACAATGCATGCACGCATGTTATCTCAATGCAACAGCATATATGATATTTGTTTTCTCTTTTTATACAGAAAGGAAATAGTTATTTCTATTACCATCACCTGTTAGTGTATCACTTCATTGCACGTCAGGTTGAAGTAGATCGTGTAGATATGTATGTGTTATCTCCTTTAGTGCACAAATGATTAATTTCTTACATTATGCACTTCGTTTTTCTTTTATACAATACAAGCAAATATGATTTTTTCAATGCACAAGCGTAATACGTTAACTATTGTATACAATACACTAAAACAGTTCTCGTTATATAACTAAGGTAATACTTCATCACAATGACAAATCGTCAGATCGTGTATGCAATTCAGTGCACATATGTTTATGTGCACATGTTCAGTGCACATTACTTATTGTATTTATTGCAGTGTAGCAGCAACTACGTTGTCTCTTCATATTTAATTTTTGTCTTATCAGTGCACACCGGAATAATTTTACTTCTTGTATACTTGCATAACGTTAGTTCTTTATGTAATTCAATGAAGCTGCATAATGAGTTCAGTAAATTAGTTCTTGTATAGAATGAAAAGAAACAGTGCATAGCTAATATGTAATTCTTCACTGGGTTGAGTTAGATCGTGTATGCAATGCAAAAGCACATATCTTAGGTTTATTTCTTCAATGCACAACTGTATAAGTTAGTTCTTGTATACAATGCAATACACCATCACCTGTGATATGTATCTCTCACTGCACATCGGGTTAAGTTAGATCACGTAGATATGTCTATATCTCTTCAGTGCACAAATGACTGATTTCTTACATTCATTGCATTTCGTTGTTTTATACAATACAAGTGCATAACTTATACATAGTTCATGTATGCATTGCAATGCAACGAACGTATGTGTTACCTCTTAAATGCACAATGAATGTTATTATAGTTCTTTTATGTAACATTTTAGTTCCTAACAGCTCATAATTCCTTGTAAGCACAGCGTGATAAGTTAACTATTGTATGCAATGCAATGAAATACCCTGCTGAAAAAAACAGCATATGCTGGATAAGGTAGATTGTAGAGCTGGTATGTTGGTTTGAACTGGTTTATGCTAGTCCATGCTGGTCCAATGCTGGTCCTCTATGCTGACCCAGCATAGGACCAGCGTGGACCAGCACTTGACCAGCTCAAACCAGCATACCAGCTCCAAAAACTACCTTAACCAGCATATGCTGTTTTTTGTTTTTTTTTTTCAGCAGGGTAGTTATTGTATTTATTACAATGCAACAGCATATATGATTTGTGCTTTCTCTTTAATGCACAAAGGAAAGAGTTATTTCTTGTAGTGCAACAGCACCTGTTATGTGTTTTCTTTTCACTGCACAGTGGATTAAGTTAATGCAATGCACATATGTTATCTCTTTAATGCATAATGGCATGAGTTCGTTCTTGTTTGCAATGCAGTGAAATAGAGCATTATTCATTATTCTTCAAATGCACAACGGAATTTTGCTTGTATACAATGCAAAAAGCATATATGTTATGTGTTTTCTCTTCAATGTATAAAGGAATTAGTTAGTTCTTGAACAGAATGAAAATAAATAGTGCATACCAATAGTGTAGTTCTTCGCAGCGGATTAAGTTAGTGTATGCTATACAATGCAAAAGCACATTATCTTGTCTTATCTCTTCAAAGCACAACGATATAGTTAGCACATACATAATATGTATTCTTTTATGCATTTGCAATGCAACAGCACATATGAGTTACATTTTTAATGCACAACAGAATATGTGATGTCAGTTAAGATATTGAATGCAATGCAATGCAACAGCATATAGGTCATGTGTTATCTCTTTATCGAGTTCTTGTATATAATGGAATGCACCCATGTTGTGTATATGTATATATTATCTCTTCAGTGCACAATGAATGATTCATTTCGTACATTAATTGCATTTCGTTGTTCTTATATACAATACAATGAAACAGTGCATAGCTTATATGTAGTTGAATGCATTGCAGTGCAACATACTGTATGTGTTACCTCTTTAATGCACTACGAAATAAGTAGTCATTTTAGTTCTTGTATGTAAAACAGTGCAACAGCACCCATGCCATATTTCTATCATTGCAAAGCGGAAAGAGATTTTGTTTACGATGCAAGGAAATAGTGCATACTATCAGGTCTTGTATTCATGGCAATGTGTTATCTCTTCAATGCACAACGGATGAGTTCATTCATTGCAACATCACATATGTTATGTGTTATATTTCCAATGCATTAATTAAGTTAGTTCTTATATACAATGCAAGGAAACAGCACATATGGTATATTAATCTCTTCTAAGCACAGTGTATAAAGTTAATTTTCATTGCAATGCAATGAAACAGTTACTTCTTGTATTTATCGCAATACAACATGATTTGTGTTTTCGCTTCAATGCAGAAATGTTAGTTCTTGTATAAAATGCAAGGAAACAGTGCATAACTTACATGTATGCATAGCAGTGCAACAGAATATATTTGTTACCTCTTTAATGCACAATAAAATAAGTTATTTTAGGTTATTTTAGTTCTTGTTTGTAATGCAGTGCAAAAGCACCTTCGTCAACTCTTGTTATTTCTTATAAGCAATCCAGTGAAACAGCGCATACCTCATATGTATATAATGCTACAGCACATATATGTTACATCTTTAATGCACAACAGAATAAGTTAGAACTTATGTTATGTAGCACTATGTTGTAGAAAGTTCAAGCACTATGTAATAGCACTATGTTGTCTCTTAAATGCACAGATGAAATGAGTTTGCTATTGTATTCATTGCAATGTTATGCTTTATTTTTCACTGCATAACGGATCTTGTTTTTTTGTTGTTGTTGTTGTTGTTTTTGGATGCATTGCAATACAACAGCACATAATACCTCTTTAATACACTACAGAACACTTACATGTAAATTTCTGCAAAACAGAAGTCCATATTAGACATACTTAAAAAACTTTGACCTACTTTTGGCAAATTACTCCTCGATCATTAAATATTTATATATACTCATTATTCCTTCTGATGATACACCAGTGAACAATATTTGAACTAATTGACATATTTCTGGCCATTTACTCCTTCTGATGTTACATCAGATAGACAGTAGTCCATATTACACCTACTGAACATATTCTGGCAAATTAGTCCACGATAATTAACTTTCTATACATACTCATTGACTATATCTGATGTTAGATCAGCCAGACAGTAGTACTGATATTTGACCAAATGAACGGTCTGACCAAAGAAAATTTGATATTTAACTTTTTATATTTACTCATTGAGACCTTTTAATGTCACATCAGCCATATAGAAGTCCATATTTGACCTACTGAACATATTTCTGACTCAAGAGTCCTCGATCATGAACATTCTATACAGACTCATTGACTCCTTATATTACATCAGACAGGCAGCAGTCCATATTTGACCTACTTGAATTTTTTTCTATCTCAAGAGTCCTCAATCATGAACTTTCTATGGATACTCTTTGCCTCATTCTGATGTTACTTCAGGCATAAATGAGCCTACTGAACATATTTCTGGCAAATTAGTCCTCAATCATGAACTTTCTATACAGACTCATTGACTCCTTCTGGTGATACGTCAGCCATAGAGTATTGGATATTTGCACTAATGGACATATTTCTGGTCAAAGAGTACGCAGTCTTGAATGCTTTTATACATTCCATCATGATGTTACTTCACCCATACAGAAGTCCATACTGAACATATACTGAATGTATTTCTGGCAAATTAGTCCTTGACCATGAACGTTTTTACACATACTCATAGATCAGCCAGATAGTAGTCCATATCGCACCCAATGAACATATTTCTGGCCCAAGAGTATTCGATCTTGAACTTTCTATACATAATCCTTACCTCACTCTGATTTTACTTCAGCCATACATTAGACTGTGTTTGACCTATGAAACATATTTCTGGTAAGTTAGTCCTTGATCCTCCCGAACTTTTTATACATACACATTGACTCCTTCTGATGATACTTCAGCCGTAAGTATTGGATATTTGACCTAATGGACATATTTCTGGCCAAAGACTACTCGATCTATGACTTTTAATATAATACCATTGACTCCTTCTGATGTTACTTCACCAATAAAGAAGTCCATATTAGATCTAATGAACATATTTCTGACCCAAAAATCCTCGATAATGATCGTTCTATACAGTCTCATACTTCTGATGTTACATCAGACAGACAGTAGTCCATATTTGAAATAGTGAAAATATTTCTGGCCAAAGAGTACTCAATCTTGAAGTTTCTATAAAGACTCATTGAACCCTTCTGTTGTTGCATCAGACAGACAGTAGTCCATATTTGACCTACTGAACATATTTCTGGCCAAAGAGTATATGATATTGAACTTTTTATATATACTCATTGACTCCTTCTAATGATGCTTCAGCCATAGAGTATTAGATATTTGACCTAATGAACATATTTCTGGTCTAACACTAATTGATCTTGAACTTTCAAAAAATACACATTGACTCCTTGTGATTTTATTCCAGCCATACAGTCCATAAGTCCATATTAGATCTACTTAAATTTTTTGGTCCAAAGAATCCTTGATCATGAACTTTCTATACATACTCATTGCCTCACTCTGATGATACGTTAGCCAGACAGTAGTCCATATTTGAACAACTGAACATATTTCTGACCAAAGAATTTTTGATATTGAACTTTTTATTTATACTCATTGACACCTTCTTTTGTCACATCAGCCATATAGAGGTCCATATTTGATGTACTGAACATACTTCTGACCCTAGAGTCCTTGATCATGATCTTTCTACATATACTTATTGCCTGACTCTAATTTTACTTCAGCCATTCATGAGCCCATGTGTGACCTACTGAACATATTTCTGGAAAATCAGTCCTCAATCATGAACTCTTTATACATACTAATTGACTCCTTCTGATAATATGTCAGCCATAGAGTACTGCATATTTGACCTAATGGGCATATTTCTGACCAAAGAGTATTTGATATTGAGATTTTTATATACACCCACTGACGACTTCTGATATCACATCAGCCAAGTCCAAATTTGACCTACTGTACATAAGCCTGACCAAGAGTCCTCGATCATGAAATGTCTATACATACACATTGACTCCTTCTGACGTTACATCAGACAGACAGTAGTCCATATGTGACATAATGAACATATTTTTGGCCAAAGAGTACTCAATCTTGAAATTTCTATAAAGACTCATTGAACCCTTCCGATGTTGCATCAGACAGACAGTAGACCATATTTGACATAATGAACATATTTCTGGCCCAAGAGTACTCGATTCTGAACTTTCTACACTTACTCATTGACTCCTTCTGATGTTATGTCAGCCATAGAGAATTAGATATTTGACCTAATGGACATATTTCTGGTCAAAGAGTACTCGATTTTGAACTTTCCATACAGACTCATTGACTCCTTCTGATGTTACTTCACCCATAGAGAAGTCCATATAAGATCTACTGAACATATTACTGTTTTTCCACTATAATGAAATGTTTATATATCTATCCCAATAGTCCTTGATCATAAAATTTTTATATATAGTCATTGCCTCACTCTGATGTCACATTAGCGATGCACAAGCCTGTGTTTGACCTAATGCACATATTTCTGGCAAACTAGTTCTCGATCGTAAACTTTTTATTCATACATATTGAATCTTTCTGATGATACATCAGCCATAGAGTATTAGATATTTGACCTAATGGACATATTTCTGGTCAAAGAGTACTCAAACTTGAAATTTTACATTACTATTGACTCCTGATGTTACTTCACACACAGAATTCCACATTAGACCTACTGAACATATTTCTGCAAATTAGTCCTCGATAATGAACTTTTTTTGCATACTTATTGACTCCTGATTATACGTCAACCATAGAGTATTGCATATTGGACCGAAAGGACATATTTTTGGACAAAGAGTGCTCGAACATGAACTTTCCATTAATTACTATTGACTGCATTTGATGTTAGGTCAGCCAGACAGTAGTCCATATTTGACCTACTTAACATATTTCTGGACAAAGAGTATTCGATATTGAACTTTTGAACTACTGTCTACTCATTGACTCCTTCTGATGTAACATCGGACAGAGAGTAGTCCATATTTGACCTAATGAACATATTTCTAGCCTAACACTAATGGACCTTTAACTTTCCAAACTAAAACACATTGACTCCTTGTGACTTTATTTCAGTCATACAGAAGTCCATATTAGATCTACTTAAGTTTTTTGTCCAAAGAATCCTCGATCATGAACTTTCTATACATACTCATTGCCTCACTCTGATGATACGTTAGCCAGACAGTAGTCCATATTTAACCAACTGAACATATTTCAGACCAAAGAGTTTTGATGTTGAACATTTTATTTATACTCATTGACACCTTATATTGTCACATCATCTATATAGAGGTCCATATTTGATGTACTGAACATATTTCTGACCCAAGAGTCCTTGATCATGAACTTTCTACATATACTTAATCCTTTACTCTAATTTTACTTCAGCCATATTTGAGCCCATGTTTGAACTACTGAACATAGTTCTGGCAAAGGAGTCTTAGATCATTCACTTTTTATACATTCTCATTGGCTCCTTCTGATTATACGTCAGCCATAGAGTATTGCATATTAGATCTAATGGATACATTTCTGGCCAAAGAGGACTTGATCTTGAACTTTCTATACATTCTCATTACCCCACTCTGATTTTATTTCAGCCATACATGAGCCCATGTTTGACCTAATGAACATATTTCTGGCCCAAGAGTACTCGATCTTGAATTTTCTAAACTCACTAATTTACTCCTTCTGATGTGATGTCAGCCATACAGAAGTCTATACATGACCTTCTGAACTTATTTCTGACCAAGAGTCCTCGATCGTGAACTTTCTCTACAGACTCATCAACTCCTTCTGATGTAACATCAGACAGACAGTACTCCAAATTTGACATAATGAACATATTCCTGGCCCAAGAGTACTCGATCTTGAACTTTCTATACTTATTCATTGAGTCGATCTGATGTTACGTAAGCCACAGAGTAGTAGATATTGACCTAATGGACATATTTCTGGTCAAAGAGTACTCGATTTTGAAATTTCCATACAGACTCATTGACTCCTTCTGATATTACATAAGCCACAGAGTATTAGATATTTGACCTAATTGGACATATTTCTGGTCAACGAGTACTCGACTTTGAAATATCCATACAAAACATATTTTTGGCAAAGTCGTCATTGATAATGAACTTTTATACATAGTCACTGACTCCATCAGAGGTTACATCAACCAGACAGTAGTCCATATTTGACCTTCTGAACATATTTCTGGCCCAAGAGTACTTGATGTTGAACTTTCTAAACTCACTAAGCCAGACTAGTCATATTTCGGGCCAAACATATTGAACTTTTTACAAATACTCATTGATGTCTTCTGATGTCACATGAGCTATACAGTAGGCCATATTTGACCTCATGAACACTTTTCTGTCTTAAGAGTTCTCGATCGTGGACTATCTATACTTACTCATTGACTCCTTCTGATGTTATGGCAGTATTAGATATTTTACCTAATGGACATATTTCTGGTCAAAGAGTACTCGATTTTGAACTTTCCATACAGACTTATTGACTCCTTCTGAAGTTGCTTCACCCATAGAGGTCTACTTTAGACCTACTGAACATATTCCTGGCAAATTCTTCTTCCATAATAAACTTTTTATACATAGTCAATGAATCCATCAGATTTTGCATCAGCTAAACATTAGTACATATTTGACCTACTGAATATATTTCAGGCCAAAGAGTTTCGATCTTGAACTTTTTATAAATACTCATTGATGTCTTCTGATGTCACATGAGCCATATAGTAGACCATATTAGACCTACTGAACATATTTCTGGCAAATTCGTCCTTGATAATGAACTTTCCATACAGACTCATTGACTCCTTCTGAAATTGCTTCACCCATAGAGAAGTCTACATTAGACCTACTGAAAATATTCCTGGCAAATTCGTCCTCGATAATGAACTTTTTATAATAGTCATTTACTCCATCAGATTTTTACATCAGCCAGACATTAGCCCTTATTTGACCAGCTGAACATATTTCAGGTCTAAGAGTTCTCGATCTTGAACTTTTTATAAATACTCATTGATGGGACGAATACGAATTGAGGCAAATTCGTCCTTGATAATGAACTTTCTCTACAGACTCATTAACTCCTTCTGATGTTACATCAGATAGACAGTAGTCCAAATTTGACATAATGAACATATTCCTGGCCCAAGAGTACTTGATCTTGAACATTTTATTTATACTCATTGACACCTTATATTGTCACATCAGCCATATAGAGGTCCATATTTGACGTACTGAACATATTTCTGACCCAAGAGTCCTTGATCATGAACATGAACTTTCTATATATACTTAATGCCTTATTCTAATTTTACTTCGGCCATATTTGATCCCATGTTTGACCTACTGAACATATTCACATTCTCATTGGCTCCTTCTGATTATACGTCAGCCATAGAGTATTGCATATTAGATCTAATGGATACATTTCTGGCCAAAGAGGACTTGATCTTGAACTTTCTATACATACTCATTGCCCCACTCTGATTTTATTTCAGCCATACATGAGCCCATGTTTGACCTACTGAACATATTTCTGGCCCAAGGGTAGAATCTTGAATTTTCTAAACTCACTAATTTACTCCTTCTGATGTTATGTCAGCCATATAGAAGTCTATACATGACCTTCTGAACTTATTTCTGACCAAGAGTCCTCGATCGTGAACTTTCTCTACAGACTCATCAACTCCTTCTGATGTTACATCAGATAGACAGTAGTCCAAATTTGACATAATGAACATATTCCTGGCCCAAGAGTACTTGATCTTGAACTTTCTCTACTTACTCGTTGACTCCTTCTGATGTTATGTAAGCCACAGAGCATTACATATTTGACCTAATGGATACATTTCTGGTCGAGGAGTACTCGATTTTGAACTTTCCACACAAGACTCATTGTTCATTGCTCATTAGCAAATTAGTCCTCGATCATGAACTTTCTATTCATTACTCATAGACTCCATCTGATGTTAGATCAGCAAGACAGTAGTCAATGTTTGACCCAATGAACACATTTCTGGTCCAATATTACTCGACCTTGAACTTTCTATACGTACTCATTGCCTCACTCTATAATGTTACTTCAGCCATACATCAGCCCATGTTTGACCTACTGAACATATTTCTGGCAAATCAGTCGTCAATGAGTATGTATAGAAAGTTCATGATCGAGGACTAATTTACCAGAAATATGTTTAGTAGGTCTAATATGGACTTCTGTATGGGTGAAGTAACAGCAGGAGTCAATAGTAATGTATAAAAAGTTCAAGATCTAACACTATTTCTCCAGAAATATGTCCATTAGGTCAGATATGCAGTATTCTATAGCTGACATATCATCAGGAGTCAATGAGCATGTATAAAAAGTTCATGATCGAGGACTAAATTGCCAGAAATATGTCCATTAGGTCAAATATGCAATATTCTATGGCTGACGTATTATCAGAAAGAGTCAATAGTAATGTATTAAAAGTACAAGATCGAGGACTAATTTGCCAGAAATATGTTCAGTGGGTCAAATATGGGCTCATGTATGGCTGAAGTAACATCAGAGTGAGTCAAGGAGTTGGGACTGAAAATCTTTCAGTTGGTCAAATATGGACTTCTATATAGCTGAAGTGACATCAGAAGGATTCAATAGTAATCTATAAAGGGTTCAAGATCGAATACTCCTTGGCCAGAAATAAATCAATTAGGTCAAATATGCTATAATCTATGGCTGATATATCATCAGAAGGAGTCAATGAGTTCATGTTAAAAGTTCATGATCGAGTAGAATTTTGCCAGAATTATGTTCAGTATGTCAAACATGGAGTACTGTCTGTCTGATTTTACATCAGATGGAGTCAATATAGAAAGTCCATGATCGAGGAATCCTTGGTCAGAAATATGTTCAGTTTTGTTTGATTACATATGTTTTTGTTTAAGATGTTTATATTTTATTGTATCTGTTAGTGGGAGGGTGGGGGGATTGGGGTGGTTTTCTTTTGTTTGTTTCTTTTTTTTGTGTGTGTGTATAGTATATTTTTGTATACACTGAGACTTTCATGTTTTATGTTTATATAAAAACTGTTATGAATAAAATTATAATATAATATATATATATCTATATCTATATATATGTTCAGTAGGTCTAATATGGATTACCATGTGGCTGATAAGGTTGAAGTAACATCAGAAGGAGTCAATAGGTCAGATATGCCGTATTCTATAGCTGACATTGATATGTCATGAGTCAATGAGTATGTATAAAAACTTTAAGATCGAGGACTAACTTGCTAGAAATATGTTCTGAAGGTCAAATATGGACTTCTTTTGGCTGATATGACATCAGAAGACGTCATTGAGTATATATGAAAAGTTCAAAATATCAAATACTCTTTGGTATGTAATATGTTCAGTCTGGAGTCAATGAGTCTGTCTAGAAATTTCAAAATCGAGAACTCTTGGACCAGAAATATGTTCATTATGTCAGATGTTGAGTACTGTCTTGCTGATGTAACATGAGAAGGAGTCAAGGAACCTGTATAGAAAGTTCACGATCGAGGACTCTTGGGTCATAAATATGTTCAGTAAGTCAAATATGTACTTCTATATGGCTGATGTGACATCAGAAGGTGTCAATTATTATATATAAAAAGTTCTATATCAAATACTCTTTGGTAAGAAATCTGTCTGTCAAATATCGTGTACTGTCTGTTTGACGTAACATCAGACGGAGTCAATATAGAAAGTTCTTGATCGAGGACTTGGGTCAGAAATATGTACAGTAGGTCAGATATGGACTTTTATATGTCTAATGTGAAATCAGAATATCAAATACTCTCTGGTAAGAAATATATTCAGTCGGTCAAATATGGACTACTCTTTGGCTGATCTAACATCAGAAGGAGTCAATGAGTAGGTATACAAAGTTCATGACTGACTACTTTTTGGCTAGAAATATGCTTGGTAAGGTCTAAATGGACTACTGTCTGGCTGATCTAAAATCAAATGAAGTCAATGAGTCTGTATAGAAAGTTCAAGATTGAGTACTCTTGGGCCAGAAAAATGTTCATTATGTCAAATATAGACTACTCTCTGGCTGATGCAAAATCATAAGGAGTTAATGAACCTGTATAGAAAGTTCAACATTGAGTACTCTTGGGCCAGGAATATGTTCAGAAGGTCAAATATGGACTGCTGTCTGTCTGATGAAACATCAATTTCTTCTATATATAACATAAGTTAATTATTGTATGCAAAACAATAAAACAATTTGTTCTTTTAGTTATTGCAATGCAACAGCATAAATGATTTGTTTTCTCTTCAATACACAAAGAGAAGATTTAGTTATTGTATGCAATGCAGTGCAACAAGCACTTGTCATGTGTTATCTCTTCTCCACACATCGGGTTAATTTCGATCGTGTAGATACGTATTAATTTAATGCAATGCAATCTTATATGTAATCTATTCAAACTTCAACTCTTCAATGCATAACAGAAATAATTAGTTCTTATTTGTACTGCAATGAAAGAGAGCATTACATATGTATTATTCTTCCATGCACACCGGAATGATTAAGAGCTTGAATGCAATGCAACAACTCAGATGTGTTTTCTCTTCATTTCACGACGGAATAATTAGTTATTGTAAAGAATGAAAAGAAACAGTGCATAGCTAATGTGTAATTCTTCACTGCACAAAGGATTAAGCTAGACTGTGTGTGCAATGCAATGCAAAAGCACATATCTTAGGTGTTATCTCTTCATTGCACAAGTTCTTGTATGCATTGCAATGCACATCGATATAAGTTAGTTCTTGTATACAATGCAATACCTCCATTTCACCTGTGTTGTGTATCACTTCTTCACTGCATATGGGGTTAGGTTTGATCTTGTAGATATGTGTGTTATCTCTTCACTGCACAAATGATTAATTTCTTTGTTCTTGAATTTCGTTGTTCTTTTTACAAGGCAAGGAAACAGTGTGTAGTTAGATGTTAGTTCATTTATTGCATTGCAATGCAACAGATCTTTTGTGCTTTTTAATGCACAACGGAATAAGTTAGTTCTTGTATACAATGCAGGGAAACAGTGCCTACTGTTAGGTCTGTATTCATGGCAATGCATGCACGCATGTTTTCTCTTTAGTGCAAAACCGTTGAGTTCATTGCAACCTCACATATGTGTTATCCTTTCAATAAAGGAATAAAGGTAGTTTCTGTATGCAAAGAAAGGAAACTGTGCATAACTTACATGTTGCAATGCAACAGCACATATGTTATTAATTTCTTCTATGCACACTGTAATAATTTATGGTATATATATTTTATGCAAAACAATGAAACAGTTAGTTCTTGTATTTAATGCTATGCAACAGCATATATTATTTGCTTTCTCTTCAATGCAACTAAGGAAAGAGTTCGTTTTTGTATGCAATGCTGTGCAACAGGCACCTGTCATGTGTTATCTCTTCACTGCACATCGATTTAAGTTAGATCGTGTAGATATGTATGAATTGAATTTCGTTGTTCTTTTATATAATGCAAGGAACACTGCATAGATTATGTGTTATTTCTCGTATGCATTGCAATGCACAACGTGTACCTATAAGTTATTTTAGATTCTTAAATATTATATTATAATATTAGATATTTTAGTTCTTAAATGTAATGCAGTGCAACAGCATCCGTTTTATGTGTAATCTGATTTTTGCACAGCGGAATAAGTTAGTTTTTGGTATGTAAAATGGTATGTGTATTCAATGCACAATGGATTAGTTATTTCATTCATTGTAATACCACCTAATTATATGTTCGCTCTTCTGCGTAAGGGAATAAATTAGGTTCTTGTATAAAATGCAAGGAAACAGTGCATGACTTACATGTTAGTTCTTGCATGCACTGCAACTGCAAATATACTATATTGAAATCTTTTATATGCAAAATGTAATAAGTTAATTATTGTATGCAATGCAATTAAACAGTTAGTGCTAGTGTTTATTGCAATGCAACGGCATATATGATTTGTGTTTTCGCCCTTGTGTCAACTCTTCACTGCACAACGGATTAACTTAATGCAACGCAATACAATGCACAAATGGTATGTGTTATCTTCAACGCATAACGGGATAAGTTAGTTCTTGTATGCAATGCAGTTCAACAGCACTGTTATGTGTTAACTGCACAATGCACAACAAAATAAGTTAGTTTCTATATACAATGAGACAGTGCATACATTATGTTATTCATTACTGCACAACGGATTAAGTTAGATCGTGTATGAAATGCAATGCACATATGTTATCTCTTCAATGCACAAACGAAATTTTTTAGTTATTGTAATTATTGCAATTAAACAGGACATATGGTATGTGTTATCCTTTCTATTCATAACGGGATAAGTTAGTGCTTGTATACAATGCAATGCACCAGCACCTGTGTCGTGTATCTCGTCACAGCTCATCGGGTTAAGTTAGATATGTATTAACTCTTCAGAGCACAAAGAATGATTATTTTCTTACATTTATAGCATTTCGTTGTTCTTTTATACAATACAGGGAAATAGCTTTATCTTTATCTTGAGCATAGCTTACCTGCAATGTAACAGAACATAAGGATTACCTCTTTAATGCACAAAAGTTGTTTTGCACGAAACATGTTGTTATTTTAGGTCTTGCATGTAATGCAGTGCAACAGCACCCCTGTTATGTGATATCTTTCATTGTTGTCTCTTCAGTGCACACCGAAATGGTGCATACTGTTAAGTCTTGTATTCATGGCAATGCATACACGCATGTTATCTTTTCAGTGCACGTTCGATGAGTTAGTTCATTCATTAAAACATAAGAAATAAGTTCATTTCTCTTCAATGCACAAAGGAAAGTGTTAGATCATTTATGCAATGCAGTGCAAAAAGCATCTGTCATGTGTTATCTCTTCACTGCACAACGGATTAAGTTACTGCAACGCAATATACGTTATGTGTTATCTCCAATGCAGTGCTTGTATACAATGTAAGGAAACATTGCATCATACATGTTGCAATCCAATAGCGTAATATGTTAAAACTATTGTATGTAATGCAATGAAATAGTTAGTTCCTGTATTTATTGCAATGCAATAAATGGTATGTGTTCAACAGTATGTATAACTGCATAAGTTATTTCTTGTATGTAATGCAGTTCAACAGCACCTGCATTAAGTGTTAACTGTACAATGCACAACTAAATAAGTTAGTTAGTTCTTATCTACAATGAAACATAGGCAATGCATGCACGCATGTTATCTCAATGCAACAGCATATATGATGTGTTTTCTCTTTAATGCAAAAATAGTTAAGGTAGATCGTGTAGATAGTATGTATCTCTTCAGTGCACAAATGATTACTTTCTTACATCCATTGCATTTCGTTGTTCTTTTTTACAATACAAGGAAACATAATTTCTTCTATGCACAGATATATGCAATGCAATGAATGTTAGTTCTTGTATATAACATATGTAATACTTCACTGCACAATGACAGATCGTCAGATCGTGTATGCAAGTCAATGCACATATGTTACATGTGCACATGTTCAGTCAACATTATTTATTGAATTTATTGCAATGTAGCAGCACCTATGTTGTCTCCATCTTTCATTGTTCTCTCTTCAGTGCACACCGGAATAATTTAGTTCTTGTATACGTGCATAACTTACATGTTAGTTCTTCATGCATTGCAATGCAGCTGCACAATGAGTTCAGTAAATTAGTTCTTGTATAGAATGAAAAGAAATAGTGCATATGTAATTCTTCACTGCACACCGGATTGAGTTAGATCGTGTAGATATGTGTTATCTTCTTCACTGCACAAATGATTAATTTCTTACATTCCATTTCGTTGTTCTTTTATACAATACAAGTAAACAGTGCATAGCGTACCTGCAACGCAACAGAAAAATATGTGCTACCCCTTTAATGCTTAACGAAATATGTTGTCATTTTAGTTCTTTTATGTAATGCAATGCAACAGCACCCGGTCTTATCTGGTCATCGCTCAACGGAATAAGTTAGTTTTGTATACAATGCAAGAAAATGATGCATACTGTTAGGTCTTGTATTCATGGCAATGCATGCATGCACGCATGTTATCTCTTCAATGCATAAGTTAATTTTTGTATGTCGTACAAAGAAACAGCGCATAACTTATAACTTATGTATACAATTGCATTGTATCTCTTCACAGCACATCGGGTTAAGTTAGATCGTGTAGATATGTAAAGTGCCTCTTCATTGCACAAATTATAAATTTCTTACATTCATTGCATTTCATTGGTTCATACAATACACGGAAACAGTGCATAGCTTATATGTAGTCTTGTATGCATTGCAATGCAAACGAACGTATGTGTTACTTCTTAAATGCACAACAAATGTTATTTTAGTTCTTGTATGTAACATTTTAGTTCATAACAGCACATAAATTCTTCTATGCACAGCGTGATAAGTTAACTATTGTATGCAATGCAATGCAACAGCATATATGTTATATTAATTTATTCTATGCACAACGTAATGAGTTAATTATCTTATGCAACACCATGAAACAGTTAATTCTTGTATTTAATGCTATACAACAGCATTTATCTTTTTCTCAATGCACACATAGAGTTAGTTTTTGATGTAATACAGTGCAACAGCACCCGTTTTATTTGTTATCTGTTCATTGCACAGCCGAATAATACAGTTTTTGGAAATGCAAGGAAATGGTGCATTCTGTTACATCTTTTATTCATGGCAAATGCATGCACGCATGTTATCTATTCAATGCACAGTTATTTCATTCATTGTGACACCATATATTTATGTATTATCTTTTCAGTGCATAAGGAATAAATTAGATGTTGTTATACAATGCAAGGAAACAGTGCATAAAATTACATGATATTTATTGTATGCTTTGCAATGCAACAGCACATATGTTAAATTAGTCTTCTATACACAACGTAATAAGTTAATTATTGACTGCAAATCAATGAAACAGTTAGTTCTTGTATGTATTGCAATGCAACACCACATATTTGTGATTGATTTGTGTTTTCGCCCTTGTGTCAACTAACGGATTACGTTAATGCATAACGGATTAAGTTAATGCAATGTAACGCACAGATGGTATATGAAATGCAATGCACATATGTTATCGCTTCAATGCACAAACGAAATTAGTTGTATTTATTGCAATAGAACAGGACATATGGTATGTGTTATCTTTTCTATTCATAACGGGATAAATTAGTTCTTGTATACAATGCAATGCACCAGCACCTGTGTTGTGTATCTCGTCACAGCTCATCGGGTTAAGCTAGATATGTATTATCTCTTCAGTGCATAAGAAATAAGTTCATTTCTCTTCAATGCACAAAGGAGAGTGTTAGTTCATTTATGCAATGCAGTGTTATCTCCAATGCAGTGCAATAGTTCTTGCATACAATTCAAGGAAACATTGTATAACCTACATGTTGCAATCCAATAGCGTAATAAGTTAAAACTATTGTATGTAATGCAATGAAGTAGTTAGTTCCTGTATTTATTTATCTTAGGTTTTATCTCTTCAATGCACAACTATATAAGTTAGTTCTTGTATACAATGCGATGCACCATTACCTGTGTTGTGTATCTTTTCACTGCACATCTGGTTAAGTTAGCTCGTGTAGATATGTATGTGTTATCTTCTTTACTGCACAAATGATTAATTTCTTACATTCCATTTCGTTGTTTTTTTATGCAATACAACTAAACAGTGCATAGCGTACCTGCAACGTAACAGAAAAATATGTGCTACCTCTTTAATGCTTAACGAAATATGTTATGTCATTTTAGTTCTTGTTTGTAATGCAATGCAATAGCACCCGCTGTTATCTGTTCATCGCTCAACGGAATAAGTTAGCTTTTGTATACAATGCAAAGGAAATGGTGCATGCTATTAGGTCTTGTATTCATGGCAAATGCATGCACGCATGTTATCTATTCAATGGACAGTTATTTCATTCATTGTAACACCATATATTTATGTATTATCTCTTCAGTGCATAAGGCAATAAATTAGATGTTGTTATAAAATGCAAGGAAACAGTGCATAAAATTACATGATATTTATTGTATGCATTGCAATGCAACAGCACATATGTTAAATTAGTCTCTTCTATACACAACGTAATAAGTTAATTATTGACTGCAATGCAATGAAACAGTTAGTTCTTGTATGTGTTGCAATGCAACAGCATATACGATTTGTGTTTTCTCTTCCACTGAACAAAGGAATGAGTTAATGCAATACAATGCACATGGGATACCTCTTTAATGCACAACGAAATATGATGTCATTTTAGTTCTTGTATATAATGCAGTTCAACAGCGCCCGTGTAAATGTGATATCTTTCATTGTTGTCTCTTCATTTGCACACCGAAATGGTGCATACTGTTAGGTCCTCTATTGCACTCATGTTATCTTTTCAGTACACAATCGATGAGTTAGTTCATTCATTGCAAAGTCACATATGTTATTGTGTTATCTCTTCAATGCATAAGAAATAAGTTAATTCTTGTATGCATTGCAATGCAACACATAATATATTAATTTCTTCTATGCACAACATAATAAGTTAATTATTGTATGCAAAACAATGAAACAGTTAGTTCTTCGTATTTATTGCTATGCAACAGCATATATGATTTGTTTTCTCTTCAATGCACAAAGGAGAGAGTTAGTTTATGTTTGTAATGCAGTGCAAAAAGCACCTGTCATGTGTTAACTATATATTGCTCAACAAAATAAGTTAGTTCTTATATACAATGAAGCATAGACACTGCATGCACGCATGTTATCTCAATGCAACAGCATATATGATATTTGTTGTTATGCAGAAAGGATATAGTGATTTCTATTACCATCACCTGTGTTGTGTATCACTTCATTGCACGTCAGGTTAAGGTAGATCGTGTAGAAATCTCCTTCAGTGCACAAATGATTAATTTCTTACATTATGCATTTCGTTGTTCTTTTATACAATACAAGGAAATATGATTTCTTATGCACAGCGTAATGCGTTTATTGTATACAATGCACTAAACAGTTACTTCTTGTATATAACTAAGGTAATACTTCACTGCACAATGACAGATCGTCAGATCGTGTATGCAATTCAGTGCACATATGTTTTTGTGCACATGTTCAGTGCACATTACTTGTATTTATTGCAATGTAGCAGCAACTATGTTGTCTATTCATATTTAATTTTTGTCTCTTCAGTGCACACCGGAATAATTTTACTTCTTGTTATACTTGCATAACGTACGTGTTAGTTCTTTATGCAGTTCAATGCAGCTGCATATTGAGTTCAATAAATTAGTTCTTGTATAGAATGAAAAGAAACAGGGGTTGAGTTCACTGGGGTTCACTGGGTTGAGTTAGATCATGTATGCAATGCAATGCAAAAGCACATATCTTAGGTTTATCTCTTCAATGCACAACTGCATAAGTTAGTTCTTGTATACAATGCAATACACCATCACCTGTGATGTTTATCTCTTCACTGCACATCGGGTTAAGTTAGATCGCGTAGATATGTCTGTATCTGTTCAGTGCACAAATGATTGATTTCTTACATTCATTGCATTTCGTTGTTTTATACAAGGAAACAGTGCATAGCTTATATGTAGTTCTTGTATGCATTGCAATGCAACGAACGTATGTGTTACCTCTTAAATGCACAATGATTGATATTTTAGTTCTTTTATGTAACATTTTAGCTCGTAACAGCTCATAAATTCCTTGTATGCATAGCGTGATAAGTTAACTATTGTATGCAATGCAATGAACAGCAGTGAAAAATATCTTCTAAATCAGTACCCTGCTGACCAACATATGCTGGTTTTAGAGCTGGTATGTTGGTTTGAGCTGGTTTATGCTGGTCAAGTGCTGGTCCTATGCCGGTCTTGTGATGGTCCAATGCTGGTCCATGCTGGTCCTATGCTGGTCCTAATCTTGTCCATGCTGGTCCTATGCTGGTCCAGCTCAGGACCACCATGGACCAGCACTTGACCAGCTCAAACCAGCATACCAGCTCCAATACCTACCTTAACCAGCATGTGCTGTTTTTTTCAGCAGGGTAGTTATTGTATTTATTACAGTGCAACAGCATATATGATTTGTGCTTTCTCTTTCATACTCAAAAGAAAGAGTTATTTCTTGTAGTGCAACAGCACCTGTCATGTGTTTTCTCTTCAGCGCACAGCGGATTATGTTAATGCAATGTACATATGCTATGCGTTATCTCTTTAATGCATAACGGCATGAGTTCGTTCTTGTTTGCAATGCAGTGAAATAGAGCATTATTCATTATTCTTCAAATGCACAACGGAATAATTGAGAGCTTGTATACAATGCAAAAGCAATTATGTTATGTGTTTTCTCTTCAATGTATAATGGAATGAATTAGTTCTTGAACAGAATGAAAAGAAATAGTGCATACCTAATATGTAGTTCTTCACAGCGGATTACGTTAGTGTATGCTATACAATGCAAAAGCTCTTCAATGCACCACAGTATAGTTAGTTAGTTCTTGTATAGAATGCATTGAAACAGCGCATACATAATATGTATTCTTTTATGCATTTGCAATGCGACAGCACATAAGTGTTACATTTTAATGCACAACAAAATATATGTCAGTTAAGATATTGAATGCAATGCAATGCAACAGCATATAGGTCATGTGTTATCTCTTTATCAAGTTCTTGTATATAATGCAATGCACCTATGTTGTGTATATGTATGTATTATCTCTTCAGTGCAGAATGAATGATTCATTTCGTACATTCATTGCATTTCGTTGTTCTTATATACAATACAATGAAACAGTGCACAGCTTATATGTAGCTGAATGCATTGCAATGCAACATGCTGTATGTGTTACCTCTTTAATGCACTACGAAATAAGTTGTCATTTTAGTTCTTGTATGTAAGATACTATAGATCTATAGATACTCTTTGCTTCATTCTGATGTTACTTCAGCCATAAATGAGCCCATGTTTGACCTACTGAACACATTTCTGGCAAATTAGTCCTCAATCATGAACTTTCTATACAGACTCATTGATTCCTTCTGGTGATACATCAGCCATAGAGTATTGGATATTTGAACTAATGGACATATTTCTGGTCAAAGAGTACGCAATCTTGAATGCTTTATACATTCCATCTTGATGTTACTTCACCCATACAGAAGTCCATACTGAACATATACTGAATGTATTTCTGGCAAATTAGTCCTTGACCATGAACGTTTTTACACATACTCATAGATCAGCCAGATAGTAGTCCATATTTGACCCAATGAACATATTTCTGGGCCAAGAGTATTCGATCTTGAACTTTTATACATAATCCTTACCTCACTCTGATTTTACTTCAGTCATACATTAGACTGTGTTTGACCTACGAAAAATATTTCTGGCAAGTTAGTCCTCGATCCTCCCGAACATTTTATACATACACATTGACTCCTTCTCCTTCTACCTTCATACCTCAGCCATAAAGTATTGGATATTTGACCTAATGGACATATTTCTGGCCAAAGACTACTCGATCTATGGCTTTTAATATAATGCCCTTGACTCCTTCTGATGTTACTTCACCTATACAGAAGTCCATATTAGACCTAATGAACATATTTCTGACCCAAGAGTCCTCGATTATGAACTTTCTATACTGACTCATTGACTACTTCTGATGTTACATCAGACAGACAGTAGTCCATATTTGACCTACTGAACATATTTCTGGCCAAAGAGTATTCGATATTGAACTTTTTATATATACTCATTGACTCCTTCTAATGATGCTTCAGCCATAGAGTATTAGATATTTGACCTAATGAATATATTTCTAGCCTAACACTAATTGACCTTTAACTTTCTAAAAATACACATTGACTTCTTGTGATTTTATTTTAGCCATAAAGAAGTCCATATTAGAACAACTTAAATTTTTTGTGCAAAGAATCCTCGATCATGAACTTTCATACATATTCGTTGCCTCACTCTGATGATACGTTAGGCAGACAGTTGTCCACATTTAACCAACTGAACATATTTCAGACCAAAGAGTTTTTGATGTTGAACTTTTTATTCATATTCATTGACACCTTATATTGTCACATCAGCCATATAGAGGATCATATTTGGCGTACTGAACATACTTCTGACCAAAGAGTCCTTGATCATGAACTTTCTACATATACTTAATGCCTTACTCTAATTTTACTTCGGCCATATTTGATCCCATGTTTGACCTACTGAACATATTTCTGGCAAAGTAGTCTTCGATCATTCACTTTTTATACATTCTCATTGGCTCCTTCTGATTATACGTCAGCCATAGATTATTGCATATTAGATCTAATGGATACATTTCTGGCCAAAGAGGACTTGATCTCGAACTTTCTATACATACTCATTGCCCCACTCTGATTTTATTTCAGCCATACATGAGCCCATGTTTGACCTACTGAACATATTTCTGGCCCAAGGGTAGAATCTTGAATTTTCTAAACTCACTAATTTACTCCTTCTGATGTTATGTCAGCCATATAGAAGTCTATACATGACCTTCTGAACTTATTTCTGACCAAGAGTCCTCGATCGTGAACTTTCTCTACAGACTCATTGACTCCTTCTGATGTAACATCAGACAGACAGTACTCCAAATTTGACATAATGAACATATTCCTGGCCCAAGAGTACTCGATCTTGAACTTTCTATACTTACTCATTGAGTCCTTCTGATGTTACGTGAGATACAGAGTAGTAGATATTTGACCTAATGGACATATTTCTGTTCAAAGAGTACTCGATTTTGAAATTTCCATACAGACTCATTGACTCCTTCTGATGTTACTTCTCCCATAGAGAAGTCCAAATTAGATGTACTGAACATATTTCTGGCAAATTAGTCCTCGATCACGAACATTCTATACATACCCATTGACGCCATCTGATGTGAGATCAGCCAGACAGTAGTCCATATTTGACCTTCTGAACATATTTCTGGCCCAAGAATACTCGATCTTGAATTTTCTAAACTCACTAATTTACTCCTTCTGATGTTATGTCAGCCATAGAGTATTAGATATTTGACGTAATGGACATATTTCTGGTCAGAGTACTCGATTTTGAAATTTCAATACAGACTCATTGACTCCTTCTGATGTTAGATCAGCCAGACAGTGGTATATGTTTGACCTACTGAACATATTTCTGGCAAATTTGTCCTAGATGATAAACTATTTTTTCATACAAATTGATTCTTCTGATACGTCAGCCATAGAGTATTGGATATTTGACCTAATGGACATATTTCTGCTCAAAGAGTACTTGATTTTGAAATATCCATACAGACTCATTGACTCCTTCTGATGTTACTTTTCCCATAGAGAATCTACATTAGAACTACTGAACATATTCCTGGCAAATTCGTCTTCGATAATGAACTTTTTATACATTGTCATTGACTCCATCAGATTTTACGTCAGGCAGACATTAGTCCATATTTGACTTACTGAACAAATTTCGGGCCAAAGAGATAGATATTGAACTTTTTATAAATACTCACTGATGACTTCTGATGTCACATGAACCATAAAGTAGGCCAAATTTGACCTAATAAACATATTTCTGGCCTAAGAATCTTGATCTTGAACTTTCTATAAATAATCATTGACTCCTGATTTTATTTCAGCCATACAGATTGTTATATTAGACCTATTACATTTTTCTGTCCAAACGGTCCTCGGTCATGAACTTTCCATACATACTTGGTCCCTCAATCTGACGTTACTTCAGCCATATAGGAACCCATTTTTGACCCACTGAACATATTTCTGGCAAATTTGTTGTAGATGATAAACTTTTTTTTTCATACATATTGACCTTATAATTGACTCCATCAGAGGTTAAATCAACCAGACAGTAGTCCATATTTGACCTTCTGAACATTTTTCTGGCCCAAGAGTTCTCAATCTTGAACTGTCTATACTTAGTTGTTGACTCCTTCTGATGTTACATAAGCTACAGAGTATTAAATATTTGACCTAATGGACAATATAGTTAAAGAGTGCTCGACTTTGAAATTTCCATACAAAACATATTTCTGGCAAAGTCGTGCTTGATAATCAACTTTTATACATAGTCATTGACTCCATCAGAGGTTACAACAACCAGACAGTTGTCCATATTTGACATTCTGAACGTATTTCTGGCCCAAGAGTACTCGATGTTGAACTTTCTAAACTCACTACTTTACTCCTTCTGATGTTACGTCAGCCATAGAGTATTGGATATGTGACCTAATGGACATATTTCTGGTTAAAGAGTGCTCAAACTTGAAATTTGTATAAATTACTATTGACTCCTGATGTTATTTTGCCCAAGCAGAAGTCCATATTTGACCTAGTGAACACATTTCTGGTCCAATATTACTCGACCTTGAACTTTCTATACATACTCATTGCCTCACTCTAATGTTACTTCAGCCATACATCAGCCCATGTTTGACCTACTGAACATATTTCTGGCAAATCAGTCCTCAATGAGTATGTATAGAAAGTTCATGATCGAGGACTAATTTACCATAATATATGTTTAGTAGGTCTAATATGGACTTCTGTATGGGTGAAGTAACATCAGGAGTCAATAGTAATGTATAAAAAGTTCAAGATCTAATACTATTTCTCCAGAAATATGTCCATTAGGTCAGATATGCAGTATTCTATAGCTGACATATCATCAGGAGTCAATGAGTATGTATAAAAAGTTCATGATTGAGGACTAACTTGCCAGAAATATGTTCAGAAGGTCAAATATGGACTTCTATTGGCTAATATGACATCAGAAGACGTCAGTGAGTATATATAAAAAGTTCAATATCAAATACTCTTTGGTATGTAATATGTTCAGTCTGGAGTCAATGAGTCTGTATAGAAATTTCAAGATCGAGTACTCGGATCAGAAATATGTTCATTATGTCAAATGTATAGAAAGTTCATGATCGAGGAGTCTTGGGTCATAAATATGTTCAGTAAGTCAAATATGTACTTCTATATGGCTGATGTGACATCAGAAGGTGTCACTTATTATATATAAAAAGTTCTATATCAAATACTCTTTGGTAAGAAATTTGTCTGTCAAATATGGTGTACGGTCTGTTTGATGTAACATCAGACGGCGTCAATATAGAAAGTTCTTGATCGAGGACTCAGGTCAGAAATATGTACAGTAGGTCAAATATGGACTTTTATATGACTAATGTGACATCAGAATATCAAATACTCTCTGGTCAGAAATATGTTCAGTCAGTCAAATATGGACTACTCTTTGGCTGATCTAACATCAGATGGAGTCAATGAGCATGTATAGAAAGTGCACGATGGAGGACTAATTTGCCATAAATATGTTCAGCCGGTCAAATATGGATTACCGTCTGGCTGATCTAACATCAGATGGAGTCATTGAATATGTATATAGAAAATTCATGATCGAGGACTAATTTCTAAGAATTATGTTTAGTAGGTCAAATATGGGCTCAGGTATAGCTGAAGTAACATCAGAGTGCAGCAATGATTATGTACCAAAAGTTCATGACTGATGGGACAGCAAACATTTAAGTGGGTCTACTTTGGAGTTCTGTATGGCTGATATAAAATCAGAAGGAGTCAATGAGTAGGTATAGAAAGTTCATGATTGATTACTCTTTGGCTAGAAATATGCTTGGTAAGGTCTAAATGGACTACTGTCTGGCTGATCTAACATCAAATGGAGTCAATGAGCCTGTATAGAAAGTTCAAGATCGAGTACTCTTGGGCCAGAAAAATGTTCATTATGTCAAATATGGACCACTCTCTGGCTGATGCAAAATCAGAAGGAATCAATGATCCTGTATAGAAAGTTCAACATTGAGTACTCTTGGGCCAGGAATATGTTCAGAAGGTCAAATATGGACTGCTGTCTGTCTGATGAGAGATCACTTTCTTCTATATACAAAATAAGTTATTTATTGTAAGCAAAACAATTAAACAGTTTGTTCTTTTAGTTATTGTTATGCAACAGCATAAGTGATTTGTTTTCTCTTCACTACACAAAGAGAAGATTTAGTACTTGTATGCAATGCAGTGCAACAAGCACCTGTCATGTGTTATCTCTTCTCTGCACATCGGGTTAATTTAGATCGTGTAGATACATATTAATTTAATGCAATGCAATGTTATATGTTATCTATTCAATTTTCAACTCTTCAATGCATAACAGAAATAATTAGTTATTATTTGTATTGCAGTGAAAGAGCATAACATATGTATTATTCTTCCATGCACAACGGAATGATTAAGAGCTTGTATGCAATGCAACAGCTCAGATGTGTTTTCTCTTCATTTCACGACGAATAAGTTAGTTATTGTAAAGAATGAAAAGAAACTGCATAGACTGTGTGTGCAATGCAATGCAGAAGCACATATCTTAGGTGTTATCTCTTCAATGCACAAGTTCTTGTGTGCATTGCAGTGCGCAACGATATAAGTTAGTTCTTGTTCTTGTAGATATGTGTGTTATCTCTTCACTGCACAAATGATTAATTTCTTTGTTTCTTTTTTGAATTTCGTTGTTCTTTTTACAAGGCAAGGAAACAGTGTGTAGTTATATGTTAGTTCTTTTATTGCATTCCAATGCAACAGGTCTTTTGTGCTTTTTCATGCACAACGGAATAAGTTAGTTTTTGTATACAATGGCAATGCACGCACGCATGTTTTCTCTTCAAGTGCAAAACCGTTGAGTCAGTTCGTTCATTGCAACATCACATATGTTATGTGTTATCCTTTCAATAAAGGAATAAAGTTAGTTCCTGTATGCAAAGAAAGGAAACTAATAAGTTAAGTATTTTTTGCACCACCTGTGTTGTGTATCTCTTCACTGCACATCGGGTTAAGTTAGCTCGTGTAGATATGTATGTGTTATCTTCTTCACTGCACAAATGATTAATTTCTTACATTCCATTTCGTTGTTTTTTTATAGAATACAAGTAAACAGTGCATAGCGTACCTGCAACGTAACAGAAAAATTTGTGCTACCAATGCTTACCAAAATATGTTATGTCATTTTAGTTCTTGTATGTAATGCAATGCAACAGCACCCGGTCTTATCTGGTCATCGCTTAACGGAATGAGTTAGCTTTTGTATACAATGCAAGGAAATGGTGCATACTGTTAGGTCTTGTATTCATGGCAATGCATGCACGCATATTATCTCTTCAATGCATAAATTAGTTCTTGTATGTCATGCAAAGAAACAGCGCATAACTTACATGTTAGATGTATACATTGCATTGTATCTCTTCACTGCACATCGGGTTAAGTTAGATCGTGTAGATATGTATGTACCTCTTCATTGCACAAATGATTAATTTCTTACAATCATTGCATTTCGTTGTTTTATACAATAAACGGAAACAGTGCATAGCTTATATGTAGTCTTTATGCAATGCAACGAACGTATGTGTTACTTCTTAAATGCACAACGAATGTTATTTTAATTCTTGTATGTAACATTTTAGTTCACAACAGCACATAATTTCTTCTATGCACAGCGTGATAAGTTAACTATTGTATGCAATGCAATGCAACAGAATATATGATTTGTGCTTTCTCTTTAATGCACAAAGGAAAGAGTTATTTCTTGCAACAGCACCTGTCATGTTTTATCTCTTTACTGCACAACGGCATGAGTTCGTTCTTGTTTGCAATGCAGTGAAACAGAGCATTATTCATTATTCTTCACTGCACAGTGGAATAAGTTATAAGATATTGTATGCTATGCAGTGCAAAAGCACTTATCTTGTCTTATCTCTGTATACAATGCATTGAAACAGCGCATATATTATATGTATTCTTTTATTCATTTGCAATGCAACAGCACATATGTGTTACATTTTTAATGCACAAAAGAATAAGTTACGTCAGTTAAGATATTGAATGCAATGCAATGCAACAGCATATATGTCATGTGTTATCTCTTTACCGCATAACGGATAGGTTAGTTCTTGTATATATTGCAATGCACCTATGTTGTGTATATATGTATGTGTTATCTCTTCATTGCCAAATTAATGATTCATTTCTTACATTTATTGCATTTCGTTGTTCTTATATACAAAACAATGAAACAGTGCATAGCTTATATGTAGTTGAATGCATTGCAATGCAACATAGGCTACTGTATGTGTTATCTCTTTAATGCACTACGAAATAAGTTGTCATTTTAGTTCTTGTATGTAATGCAGTGCAACAGCACCCGTGTTGTATTATCTATTCATTGCACAGCGGAATAACATTTTATTTACAATGCAAGGAAATAGTGCATACTATCAGGTCTTGTATTCATGGCAATGCATCCACGTATGTTATCTCTTCAATGCACAACGGATGAGCTCATTCATTGCAACATCACATATGTTATGTGTTATATCTCCAATGCATTAATTTAGTTCTTATATACAATACAAGGAAACAGCACATATGTTATATTAATCTCTTCTAAGCACAGTGTATTAAGGTAATTTTCATTGCAATGCAATGAAACAGTTACTTCTTGTATTTATCGCAATGCAACATGATTTGTGTTTTCGCCTCAATGCAGAAAGGTTAGTTCTTGTATAAAATGCAAGGAAACAGTGCATAACTTACATGTAGGCATTGCAGTGTAACAGAACATATTTGTTACCTCTTTAATGCACAATAAAATAAGTTATTTTAGGTTATTTTAGTTCTTGTTTGTAATGCAGTGCAAGAGCACCTTTGTCAACTCTTCACTGCACAATGGAATGTTATTTCTTGTATGCAATCCAATGAAACAGCGCATACCTCATATGTATATAATGCTACAAGCACATATATGTTACGTCTTTAATGCACAACGGAATAAGTTAGAACTTATGTTATGCAATAGCACTATGTTGTCTCTTCAATGTACAGACGAAATGATTTTGTAATTGTATTTATTGCAATGTTATGCTTTATTTTTCACTGCATAACGGTTCTTGTTTTCTCTTCAGTGAACAAAGTTTGTTTTTGGATGCATTGCAATGCAACAACACATATACCTCTTTAATACACTACAGAACACTTACATGTAAATGTATTTCTGCAAAACAGAAGTCCATATTAGACCTACTTAAAAATATTTTTGCCAAAAAATCCTCAATTCTGAATTTTCTATACATACTCGTTGCCTCACCCTGATGTTACTTCAGCCATACATGTTTGACCTACTGAACATATTTTTGGCAAATTACTAAATAAATATTTATACATACTCATTATTCCTTTTGATGATACACCAGTGAACCATATTTGACCTAATGGACATATTTCTGGCCATTTACTCCTTCTGATGTTACATCAGACAGACAGTAGTCCATATTACACCTACTGAACATATTCTGGCAAATTAGTCCACGATCTCATTGACTCTATCTGATGTTAGATCAGCCAGACAGTAGTCCATATTGATTGAATTAACAGATATTTGACCAAATGAACGGTCTGACCAAAGAGAATTTGATATTTAACTTTTTATATTTACTCATCAACACCTTTTAATGTCACATCAGACATATAGAAGTCCATATTTGGCCTACTGAACATATTTCTGACTCAAGAGTCCTCGATCATGAACATTCTATACAGAATCATTGACTCCTGATGTTACATCAGACAGACAGTAGTCCATATTTGTCATGAACATATTTCTGGCCTAAGAGTACTCAATCTCAAAATTTCTATACAGACTTGTTGACTCCTGATGTTAAATCAGACCGACAGTAGATCATATTTGACCTAATGAACATAAGCCTGACCCAAGAGTCCTCGATCATGAACTTTCTATACAGACGTATTGACTCCTTATGTTACATCAGACAGACAGCAGTCCATATTTGACCTACTTGATTTTTTTCTATCTCAAGAGTCCTCAATCATGAACTTTCTATACATACTCTTTGCCTCATTCTAATGTTACTTCAGCCATAAATGAGCCCATGTTTGACCTACTGAACATATTTCTGGCAAATTAGTCCTCAATCATGAACTTTCTATACAGACTCATTGACTCCATCTGATGATACGTCAGCCATAGAGTATTGGATATTTGTCCTAATGGACATATTTCTGGTCAAAGAGTACACAATCCTGAATGCTTTATACATTCCATCATGATGTTACTTCACCCATACAGAAGTCCATACTGAACATATACTGAATGTATTTCTGGCAAATTAGTCCTTGACCATGAACTTTTTTCTGGTCAAAAAATACTCGATCTTGAACTTTTTATACATTACTATTGACTCCTTCTGATGTTACATCGGACAGAGAGTAGTCCATATTTGACCTAATGAACATATTTCTAGCCTAACACTAATTGATCTTGAACTTTCTAAAAACACATTGACTCCTTGTGATTTTATTTCAGCCATACAGAAGTCCATATTAGATCTACTTAAATTTTTTAGTCCAAAGAATCCTCGATCATGAACTTTCTATACATACTCGTTGCCTCACTCTGATGACACGTTAGCCAGACAGTAGTCCATATTTGACCAACTGAACATATTTCTGACCAAAGAGTTTTTGATGTTGAACTTTTTATATTTATACTTATTGACACCTTCTATTGTCACATCAGCCATATAGAGGTCTGTATTTGACGTACTGAACATATTTCTGACCCAAGAGTCCTTGATCATGAACTTTCTACATATACTTATTGCTTATAATTTATACATTCTCATTGGCTCCTTCTGATTATACATCAGCCATAGAGTATTGCATATTTGACCTAATATACATTTCTGGCCAAAGAGAACTTGATCTTGAACTTTCTATACATACTCATTGCCTCACTCTGATTTTATTTCAGCCATACATGAGCCCATGTTTGACCTACTGAACATATTTCTGGAATATTAGTCCTCAATCAATACTTTTTATACATACTAATTGACTCCTTCTGATGATATGTCAGCCATAGAGTACTGCAGATTTGACCTAATGGACATATTTCTGACCAAAGAGTATTTGATATTGAGATTTTTATATACACCCATTGATGCCTTCTGATGTCATATCAGCCGAGTCCATATTTGACTTACTGAACATAAGCCTGACCCAAGAGTCCTCGATCATGAAATTTCTATACAGACTCATTGACTCCTTCTGATGTTACATCAGACAGTAGTCCATATTTGACATAATGAACGCATTTCTGTCCCAAGAGTCCTCGATCATGAACTTCCTATACATACTCATTCCCTCACTCTGATTTTATTTCAGCCATACATGAGCCCATGTTTGACCTACTGAACATATTTCTGGAATATTAGTCCTCAATCAAAACTTTTTATACATACTAATTGACTCCTTCTGATGATATGTCTGCCATAGAGTACTGCAGATTTGACCTAATGGACATATTTCTGACCAAAGAGTATTTGATATTGAGATTTTTATATACACCCATTAATGCCTTCTGATGTCATATCAGCCGAGTCCATATTTGACTTACTGAACATAAGCCTGACCCAAGAGTCCTCGATCATGAAATTTCTATACAGACTCATTGACTCCTTCTGATGTTACATCAGACAGTAGTCCATATTTGACATAATGAACGCATTTCTGTCCCAAGAGTCCTCGATCATGAACTTCCTATACATACTCATTCCCTCACTCTGATTTTATTTTAGCCATACATGAGCCCATGTTTGACCTACTGAACATATTTCTGGCAAATTAGTCCTCAATCGTGAACTTTCTATACAGACCATGGCCACACCCAGCTAACAGGGAACGTTTCCATAACTTAATGGGAATGTTAGCAAAACATTCTAAGAACATATTTTTGTTAGCTGGGCAGGTGTATAAAATCAAGCACCTAGGCATGCAGACTGCTTCTACAAACATTTGTGAAAGAACGGGTCGCTCTCTGGAGCTTAGTGAATTCAAGTGTGGTACCGTGATAGGTTGCCACCTGTGCAATAAGTCCAAAGGTGTTCTGTCAACCCGATAGAACACCTTTGGGATGAATTAGAGCAGAGATTGCGAGCCAGGCCTTCTCGTCCAACATCAGTGCCTGACCTCACAAATGCGCTTCTAGAAGAATGGTCAAAAATTCCCATAAACACACTCCTAAACCTTGTGGAAAGCCTTCCCAGAAGAGTTGAAGCTGTAATAGCTGCAAAGGGTGGGCCAACTCCATATTAAACCCTACGGATTAAGAATAGGATGTCATTAAAGTTCATGTGCACGTAAAGGCAGGCTTCCCAAAACTTTTGGCAATATAGTGTATTTCTTACAAATTCGTCCTCAATCATGAACTTTCTATATTGATTCCATCTGTATTCTATATTGATTCCACTCATTGATTCCATCTGATATTAGATCAGCCAGACAGTAGTCCATATTTGACTGACTGAACATATTTCTGGCCAAAGAGTGTTCGATATTGAACTTTTTATATATACTCATTGATTCCTTCTGATATGATATGTCAGCTATAGTGTAGGCCATAGTGTACTGCATATTTGACCTAATGGACATATTCTGGTAAAAAAATACTTGATCTTGAACTTTTTATACATTACTATTTTAATGATGTTACTATTGTGTCTGATGTTACTTCACCCATTCAGAAGTCCATATTAGACCTACTGAACATATTTCTGGCAAATTAGCCCTTGATCATGAAATTTCTTTACAGACTCATTGACTCCTTCTGATGTTACATCGAAGAGAGAGTAGTCCATATTTGACCATTAGGACATAATTCTAGCCCAACATTAATATATCTCGAACTTTCTAAAAATACACACTGACTCCTTGTGATTTTATTTCAGCCATACAGAAGTCCATATTAGATCTACTTAAATTTTTTTGTCCGAAGAATCCTCGATCATGAACTTTCTATACATACTCATTGCCTCACTCTGATGATACATCAGCCAGACAGTAGTCCATATTTGACGTACTGATCATATTTCTGACCCAACTCCTTCTGATGTTACATCAGTCCATATTATACCTAATTAATTTTTTTCTGTCTCAAGAGTCCTTGATCATGAACTTTCTACATATACTTATTGCCTTATTCTAATTTTACTTCGGCCACACTTGAGCACATGTTTGACCTACATTTCTGGCAAATTAGGCCTCAATCATGAACTTTTTATACATTCTCATTGGCTCCTTCTGATTACACATCAGCCATAGAGTATTGCATATTTGTTCTAATGGATACATTTCTGGCCAAAGAGGACTTGATCTTGAACTTTCTATACATACTCATTGCCTCACTCTGATGTTACTTCAGCCATTCAGCCCCTTTTTCTACTTCAGCCATTCAACCCCTTTTTCTACTGAACATATTTCTGGCAAATTAGTCCTTGATCATGAACTTTCTTTACAGACGCATTGACTCCTTCTGATGTCGGACAGACAGTAGTCTATATTTGACCTAAAGAACATATTTCGGTCCCAAGAGTACTTGATCTTGAACTTTCTATACATACATGTGACTCCTTCTGATTTCATTTCAGGCGTATAGAATTCCATATTACAGTTTTTCTCAGTCGATTTGACACATTTCTCCAAATTCAGATCACTGTACTCAAAACAGTTAACACAGTAATCTGAACACTTTGTAATTGTTCTAAACAGGTTGTAAATTTTTCTTAATTTCATGCAAATTTTAAATCACATGCATCATTTTCTCAAAACACTGTGCACAAAATTCCCAAATGTTTTCACAGTAGTTTATACAGCCAACCAAAACTTTAATATATCAGGCGAAAACATTTGCAGTTCTTTTTATTGGTTTTACAAAAATCACAATCATTTGTGCACTATTTTTCAAAACTCAAGCCCCAAATATACAGTCAAACCAAAAATTATTCCGATATTTTTGATATTTAGGGCCTGAGCACCGATGGTGTGAGGACCCTATTGGAATTGCTCAGTCAATTCTTCTTCTTCTCCGAAATGAATCGCATTTTTGAGGGCCTAAACATGCTCGAAAACTCATGAAACTTTGCACACGCATCAGAAGTGGTGAAAATTTACATCTGATATGGGTTTCAGAATTAGGTGTGTCAAAATGGCTCGATAGCACCACCTACAAGATTTCAACTAAGCGCCCTTCATGCTACGTTTCACGTACAGATATGAAATTCGGTAGACACATGTAACAGCCCAATACCTACAAAAAGTCCCAGGTGCAAAATCTGAAAACCCAACAGGAAGTGAGATATTTTGAATTTTCTCTGCAAAATTTTTGCAGTTTTTGCCATTTCCAGATGTTGTACTTTAACTAACTCCTCCTTGAGCTTTAATCAGATCAGCAACATATTTGGTCAGTCTAATCTAAAGGCCTTTGCGATGATAAATTGCGAAGATCTTGAGTTTTCGCTGAAAGGCGTGTCCGTGGCAGCCTGGCAAAATTCGATGTTTCGCCATGAAAAGAAAAGTTGTTATAACTTGGGCATACAATGTCCGATCTGCCCCAAACTTCACATGTTTTATTAGAGTCCTGGCCTGAAGACATCTACATGGCAATATTCAGTTACAGTCATAGCACCACCTGTAGGCAACAGGAAATTACATGTTTTACACTGTGATTAACTCCTCGTAGAGATTTAACCAGATCAACATCATATTTGGCCAGTCAAATCTTAAGGCCTTAGCGATGTAAAATTGCAAAGATATTGAGTTTTCGTTGAAGGGCGTGTCTGTGGTGGCCTGACAAAGTCTGATGTTTCGCCATGAAAGAGGAAGCTGTTGTAACTCAGGCATACAATGTCCGATCTGCCCCAAACTTCACATGTATGATAAGAGTCCTGGCTTATGTGCCAATGTTCAGTTAATCATAGCGCCACCTGCTGGCAACAGGAAATGGCATGCTTTGCACTGTAATTCACTCCCAGAAACACATTTAAATATACCATGAAGTAACAAACGTGATATATATAACAAAGTTTTGATATATTTTTACTAGTGGGTGCCGGACACTATAGTTCATTTATCTAAGTGAGGATAGCAAAATAAAGTAAACTGTGACATATTATACCCAAACATTCTTCATACAGTGGACTACCAGTAAAATTTATAAAAATTTGGAACCAAAAATTATTCAGACACTTTGACCTGACCATGTTTTGCTTAAGTGTTACCTGACATAATTAAGATACATTTTTTCTGACAGTTTAACTCTAAAATCCTGTTGTATTTTATTACCATTTTTTTATACTATAGTGAATAAACTGTATTAACGAATGAAATGTTCAAGGTCTGAATTAATTTTGGTTTGACTGTATATCCGTTGAGTTAGTAAAACACACAACACAGGAAATGCAAATTTCCTAATTGTTTCCACAGACATCTCAATACAAAAACTATGAAAGGGGAAAGAAAAACATCAACAACAAAAAAAGAAGAAGAATGGGAAAAGGAAGAGATGTAAGAGTAAGAGGTTTTGGAGAGGACAGAGGAAGGGTAATACTGAGAGGGAGAGGAGCAGTGGAAGAGGTAGAAAGAGATGAGGGGAAAGGAGTAGATGGGAAGAGGAGATGGAGCAAGAAGACCTGAGGATGTAGGAGAAGCAAGAAGACCTGAGGATGTAGGAAGATGAGAAGAGGCCGGAGTAGATGGAGAAAATATGGTAGAATGGAAGGCAATGGTATTAGTGGAAAGAGCAAGAGAAGAAAATATAAGAAGACATGGACAGAGGGAAAGAGAAGAGCAAGGTGTAAGAGGAGGGAGGAGAGGTACAAGTATACAGTGTAGAAGGGTACAGACGAGTTTCAAATGGAATCAGAGCCATAAATTCATAAATTAAATAAATTATGGTTTTTCCTTGAGAGAAGCTGGACAGATAGTTCAGCCCAATATAAGCATCGTACCACAATCAATGTCCCTGGACAACAAGTGCTCCAATCCACTGATGGTGTGGCACACAACGCTGTCTTGGGCTGCACAACAAGGAAAGACTTCTAAATTGTTTAAACTCCCTCAGTGAAATCAACTTTCCAAAGGGTGATCAGGAGCAAACTGAGCGAAATTGTGTAGTTATGGGAGAATGTCCACTTTCACCATTCAACACTGGTGCAAGAGTGGTTTGAGCATCACCCACATTTCAGGATGGTATTTCTTCCAGCATATTCTTCTCTTGGAGATGGAAAGCATATGATCACAACCAAGTAAGTCTTCTTCAAGTGATGGAAGAGGCTTGTGGAGAAGTTGAGGCACAAGGATGGATCCAACATTCACTGCTTTTTTTCTCACGATGCATGACTTGTGAAAATATATGCTGAAATGTTGATTAAATTCTTTGGCCAGATGTAAATAAGAGGCAAGATCTATAAAGTTCATTGATTCAATGAATCAATTTTTTTTTTGCTAAAACTTATCGTTATACAACTAAACTTCTCATTAAAGAACTTTGAAGAACATGATTAAAGAAAAAGAAAAACATGTATTGTCATTGATGTATTTTTGTGTCTACAGCTGAATGTGTTATCAAATCAACAGAGAATACACTTGTAGATTTGTTGTTAGTATTTATTTTTGAGAAATGTATTAATAGAAAAAACTGCAGAGCTTCATTATGAAGTGAATACTGAACTGTTTTACCAACATAAATGTGTGTTTAGTTTGCTTTGTTAATTGTTTTGAGAGCAACTACATTCATTTGGAGAAATGTGTTAAATCGATTGAGAAAAACTGTAAGACCTACTTGCATTTTTTTTCTGTCCAAACAGTCCTCGATCATGAACTTTTTATACATACTTGCTGCCTCAATCTGATGATACTGCAGCCATATGTTCATTTTTGACCTACTGAACACATTTCTGGCAAATTAGTCCTCAATTATGAACTTTCTATGCATACTCATTGACTGCTTTTGATGATATGTCAGCTATAGAATATTGCATATTTGACCTATGGACATACAGTATTTCTGGTCAAAGAGTTCCTGATCTTGAACTTTTAATACATTACTATTGACCCCTTCTGATGTTACTTCACCCAAGCAAGACATTATTAGACATACTGAACATATTTCTGGCTAATTAATTCTTGATCATGAACTTTCTATACAGACTCATTGAGTCAATGAGTATATATAAAAAGTTCATGATGGAGGACTAATTTGCCAGAAGTATGTCCAGTAGGTCAAACATGGGCTCATGTATGGCTGAAGTAACATCAGAGTGAGGCAAAAAGTATGTATAGAAAGTTCATGATCAAGGACTGTTGGGACAGAAAACATTTTAGTAAGTCTAATATGGACTTCTGTATGGCTAAAATAAAATCAGAAGGAGTCAAGGAGTATGTGTAGAAAGTTCTAGATCGAGAACTCTTGGGTCAGAAATATGTTCACTGGGTCAAATATGGACTACTGTCTGGCTGATCTAACATCAGAAGGAGTCAATGAGTATGTACAGAAAGTTCATTATTGAGGACTACTTTCCCAGAAATATGTTCAGTAGGTCTAATATGGACTTCTGTATGGGTGAAGTAACATCAAAAAGAGTCAATAGTAATGTATAAAAAGTTCAAGATCGAGTACTCTTTGACCAGAAATGTGTCTATTAAGGTCAAAATCCAATATTCTATGGCTGACGTATTATCAGAAGGAGCCTATGAGTATGTATAGAAAGTTCAAGATCGAGTACTCTTTGACCATTAGGTCAAATAACATCAGAAGGAGTCAATGAGTATGTATAGAAAGTTCGAGCCCTCTTGGGCCAGAAATATGTTCAGTAGGTCAAATATGTACAACTGTCTGTCTGATGCAACATCAGAAGGAGTAAATGAGTCTGTATAGAAATTTCAAGATCGAGTCCTCTTGGGCCAGAAATATGTTCAGTAGGTCAAATGTGGACTTCTGTATAGCTGATGCAACAATAGTAAGAGTCAATGAGTTTGTTTTGAAAGTTTATGATCGAGGACTAATTTGCAAGAAATATGTTCAGTAGGTCAAATATGGACTACTGTATGGCTGATGTGACATAAGAAGGCGTCATTGAGTATATGTCAATAGTTCAATTTCGAATACTCTTTGGCCAGAAATATGTTCAGTAAGTAAAATATGGACTACTATCTGGCTAATGTAACATCAGTAAAGTCAATGATTATGTATGGAAAGTTCATGATCGAGTACTCTTTGGCCAGAAATATGTTCATTGGGTGAAATATGGACTGCTGTCTGTCTGATGTAACATCAGAAGTAGTCAAAAAGTATGTATAGAAAGCTCAAGATCGAGTACTCCCTGGCCAGAAATATATTCATTTTGTCAAATATGAGCTACTGTCTGTCTGATGACATCAGAAAGACTCAATGAGTCTCTGTATAGAAAGTTCATGATCGAGGACTGATTTGCCAGAAATATCAGTAGGAAAGTTCAGTAGGTCTAATATGGACTTCTGTATGGGTGAAGTAACATCAGGAGTCAATAGTAATGTTTAAAAAGCTCAAGATCGAGTACTTTTTGACCAGAAATATGTCCATTAGGTCAAATATGCAATATGGTTGACGTATCATTGGAAGGAGTCTATGTGTATATATAAAAAGTTCATGATCATGGACTAATTTGCCAGAAATATCTTCAGCAGGTCAAACGTGGGCTCATGTATGGCTGAAGTTACATCAGAGTGAGGCAATGAGTATGTATAGGTATGTATAGACAGTTCATAATCAAGGACTCTTAGGACTGAAAACATTTAAGTAGGTCTAATATGGACTGAAATAAAATCAGAAGTAGTCAATGAGTATGTATAGAAAGTTCAAGATCGAGTACTCTTGGGCCAGAAATATGTTATTTAGGTCAAATATGGAGTACTGTCTGTCTGATGTAACATCAGAAGGAGTCAATGTGTATGTAGAAAATTCATTATCGAGGACTAATTTGCTAGAAATATGTTCATTAGGTCAAACATAGGCTCATGTATGGCTGAATGAACAGTAGAGTGAGGCAATGAGTATGTACAGAAAGTTCATGATCAAGGACTGATGGGACAGAAAACATTTAAGTGGGTCTAATTTGTACTTCAGTATGGCTGAAATAAAATCTATAGAAAGAACTATCTATAGAACTATAGAAAGTTCAAAGATCGAGTACTCTTAGGCTAGAAATATGTTCAGTAGGTCTAAAATGCACTTCTCTCTGGCTGATCTACCATCAGATAAAGTCAATGAGTATGTATAGAAAGTTTGAGGACTAATTTACCAGAAATATGTTTAGTAGGTGGACTTCTGTATGGGTGAAGTAACATCAGAAGGAGTCAATAATGTACAAAAAGTTCAAGATTGAGTACTCTTTGACCAGAACTATGTCCATTAGGTCATATAGTCAATACTCTATGGCTGACTTATCATCAGAAGGAGACAATGCAATCTAGTTCATAACACCACATTATTTCTTCTATGCACATTGTAATAAGTTAACTATTGTATGCAGTGTAATGAAACAGTTCTTTTATATAACTTGAACTTAAAATATGTTATTCTTCACTGCATGATGGATTAAGACAGATCGTGTATGCAATTCAGTGCACATATGTTTATGTGCACATGTTAAGTGCACATTATTTATTGTATTGTATTGCAGTGTAGCAGCACCGATGTTGTCTATATTTCATTGTTGTCTCTTCATTGCACACCAGAATAATTTAGTTCTTGTATACTTACATAACATACTTATTAGTTCTTTATGCATTGCAATGCAACAGCACAATGTGTTCAATGCACAAAGGAATAAGTTAGTTCTTGTATAGAATGAAAAGAAACAGTGCATTGCTAATATATAATTCTTCCCTGCACAACGGATTAAGTTAGATCGTCTATGAAATGCAATGCAAAAGCACATATCTTAGATGTTATCTCTTCAATGCTCAACTGTATAAGTTAGTTCTTGTTTACAATGCAATACACCATCACCTGTGTTGTGTATCTCTTCACTGCATATTGGGTTAAGTTAGATCGTGTTTGTGTTATGTCTTCACTGCACAAATTATTAATTTCTTACATTCATTGAATTTCGTTGTTCTTTTATAATGCAAGGAAAAATTCATAGCTTATGTGTTAGTTTTTGTATGCATTGCAACGCAACAGACCTTTTGTGCTTTTTAATGCACAACAAAATAAGTTATTTTAGGTCATTTTAGTTCCTGAATGTAATGCAGTGCAACAGTCCCCGTGTTATGTGTTATCTGTTCAATGCACAACGGAATAAGTTAATTTTTGTACACAATGCAAGGAAACAGTGCATACTATTAGGTCTTGTATTCATGGCTATCCAGCCATGCCTGTTATCTCTTCAATGCACAATGGATGAGTTAGTTCATTCATTGCAACACCACATATGTTATGTGGTATCTCTTCAGTGCATAAGGAATAAATTAGTTCTTGTATACAATGCAAGGAAACAGTACATAA
The DNA here is from genome assembly GCA_037950665.1 of Hypophthalmichthys nobilis. NCBI lineage: Eukaryota > Metazoa > Chordata > Actinopteri > Cypriniformes > Xenocyprididae > Hypophthalmichthys > Hypophthalmichthys nobilis. The sequence continues at coordinate 8,666,569 of CM075482.1, read as the reverse complement.
TTTACATGATATTTCCTGTATTTATTGCAATGCAACAGCACATATGTTATATTAATCTCTTCTATGCACAAAGTAATAAGTTAATTATTGACTGCAATGCAAAGAAACAGTTAGTTCTTGTATTTATTGCAATGCAATAGCACATATGATTTGTGTTTTCTCTTCAATGCTCAAAGTTCTTGTATGCAATGCAGTGCAACGGCACCTGTGTTAACTCTTCACTGCACAACGGATTAAGTTAATGCAATGCAATGCACAAATGGTATGTGTTATCTCTTAAATGCATAACGGGATAAGTTAGTTCTTGTATGCAATGCAGTTCAACAGCACCTGTGTTATGTGTTAAATGAGCAATGCATAACAAAATAAATTAGTTCTTATATACAATGCAATGAAACAGTGCATACAAGAGAGTTTTTTGACGGCAAAAGAGTTAGCTGGCAGATAGCAGTCATTTAACTATGGGTACATGGAGAGGAGAAATCAACCTCCTGCTGTAAAACTGGATGATCAGAACAATGATTTGGGTATAAACACTATCCAGCGTTGGTGTCTACTCTGAAATGTGCCACTAATATTCGGAGACATTGTGCCCCAAGATGATAAATATTGGCAACTACTACTACTTTTACTACAAAAAGTAAACATTGTATTTTCTCCTATTTTAACTGAGGCCCTTACTGTTTATTTAAAACACTTAATTGCTGAAAATCACAGGCTGTTCAAGTGTTAATTTCCATAAAAGAATTTTTTGCCTAAACATCATTTACTGACTCACTATCCGCAATGTATACGAAATATCGGACCTATTGTTCACATGTATAGTCCAAACACAATTTCTTCAAGACGCAACAAAAATGTTTCAAGAACATCACTCTGACACTAGCAAAAAAACATCAGAATTGCATGGCATATAACTGGCAAAACTTCAACTATGACAAAATAGTGCTTAGACCAGGAAAGACTGTGTCTCTGTCACTGAGTCACAGCCAACACCCACCAACGCATCGTCACCAGATCTTCACGCTCCACCCACTCGTTCACAGTCTCCCGAGTTCTAATCACCTGCACCTGCACATCTAGGACACTATAAAGACTCACACTTCCCTCACATCATTGTCTGGTCTCGTCATATGTATCTGGACTCCTCACCTGCTACTCACCTGCTACTCACCTGCTACTCACCTGAGTTTCCTGTGTCTCCTTCGTCTCCTTCCTGTTGTCCTCTGTCTCCAGTTCTCCGTTCCACATATATTCCTTCTTCTGCAAAGACAAACTTCTGTTATCCTTCAGCTAAGTGACTGTTCTGAAAGTGCTTGTTCATTGACTCACCTGCATCCACTGTTTACCTGTGTTTGTGCCTCTGTCAAATAAACATCTGTGTTCAATTATCCCTCTGCCAAGTTGAATGTTCCTCCAATGTTCTCTCAGTGAAATGGGTGAAGTATAATGGAACTCAATATCATTCTACCTTAATTATTTGTGGTGAAGTAAACCTTGATTTGCCAGTGTTTTATAAAATCAAAGATATTGTTGTTTGAAACGAATGAGTGTTACTGGTGGCGTCACGCCTAAAAACTGTTTTTGACGAACATCTATATGCCTACAGAACTGATCCAAGACCCAGTGATTCTCTGAAAGTCTTCTATGTCAATGAACTCATTTATTACAAACCTTTTGATTTACAGATGTCATCTGTAACATGACATCTGTAATATCATAATGTCTGCTAATTTCTTTTGGCATTGTACCTTACTTCAGTCTTGTACAAATCGGTTCTTAAATCTTCAAGTCTAGACAAATTTGATGAATTTGTGTTTTAAGTTTTAAATTTATGGCAACACTTTGTTAAATTTATGTGAAACAATATGTGATTAATTGACCTTCTGCCATGTTTTAAAGAAGCCACTTTTCGCCATGTTAAATAAATACTTGAATTTTTACATCTATCTAAAGAGTCTTGTTTTTATGTTTGATCATGTACAATACCACTCTAAAAGATTTTAACACTTTCAGCATAATCCAAGTGAATTAAAACAACACTAAAGGTGTTAAAAGCACCATAGTTTAAAAACTAGTACAACAATAGAAAGTGTAAAACTTTACACTCATGGTGTAATTTTTTTGCACTCTATAGTGGTTTTTTAACACTGTAAATTCAACACTTCAAACAGTGTACTTTTTACACTAAATAGAATGGGACCATAAATGATCCGAAGTAGTGTTAAAATGAACACTTTAAGTGTTAATTTGACATTGCCTTTTTTACAGTATACCTTATATGTTATTAATCACTGCACAATGGATTAGGTTAAATTATGTATGAAATCCAATGCACATATGTTATCTCTTCAATGCACAAATGAAATGATTTAGTTACTGTATTTATTGCAATGCAAAAGGATATATGGTATGTGTTATCTTTTCTATTCATGACGGGATAAGTTAGTTCTTGTATACAATGCAATGCACCAGCATCTGTGTTGTGTATCTCTTCACCGCACATCGGGTTAAGTTAGATATTTATGGCAAGCCGTTTTGACTTTTATTTATTCTCAGGATATGAATTCTTGATATAAACAGTTCAATTCTTGATATCAACAGGTCAATTCTTGATATCAACAATTCATATCCTGAGAATGAATAAAAGTCAAAACGGCTTGCCATAGAAATGTGTTATCTCTTCAGTGCACAAATAATGATTCATTTCTTACATTCATAGCATTTTGTTGTTCTGTTATACAATACAAGGAAACAGTGCATGGCTTACCTGTGTGCATGTGTTGCCTCTTTAATGCACAACAAAATATGTTATGTCATTTTAGTTCTTGTATGTAATGCAGTACAACAGCACCCGTGTTATGTGTTATCTGTTCATTGCACAATGGAATAAGTTAGTTTTTGTATACAATGCAAGGAAATGGTGCATACTGTCAGGTCTTGTATTCATGACAATGCATGCACGCATGTTATCTCTTTAATGCACAACCGATGAGTTAGTTCATTCATTGCAACATCACATATGTTACGAGTTATCTCTTCAGTGCATAAGGAATAAGTTAGTTCTTGTATACAATGCAAGGAAACAGTGGATAACTTACATGTTGCACTGCAACAGCACGTTATATTACAGTTTTTCTGAACTGCTAAAACACATTTCTTGAAACCATCACTCATTTTCTCAAAACATTATACACAAATCCAAATCTTCAAACTAATTTCACAAAACCTCTTATGGCAAAATCAAACAATTGATTCAAAACCATTTCACCTGTACTCAAAATCAAACAAAGCTTTCAGTTCATACACACATTATATATAAACACTACAGATCATTCATTAGCCACTACATCAAAAAATAGAGAACACAACATCCAGAGCATGTAGTAACAGAAAAAAGTATATTGTAACACAGTAAACAAATTTTGCATTTACATAAAAAGTAATCACAACTAAGTAAGGTGAATATATAGTATATTGTATGTACTGCAAGTACAGTATTATATTGAATATTAAGTTATATATAAAATTATTATATTGATATAATCAGATAAAATATCGCTAAGAAATGGTGCTATTTTCACTTAGTGTGAATAGAATCTATTGCTATTTTCACTTAGTGCAAATTAAATGTTCCCTGGAATTTCCAATCCGTGCCCACTCTTTCGCAATCCATTCCCATGGGTTTAAACAAGAAGATGAATGAATCTTAGGCCTTTTGTTTTTTGTGTAGATCTATTATCATATGGAATGCATCAAATTGTCTTAACTGCATGCTTTCTCTGAAGCACTTTTTTTCTCATGGCAAACATCAATGCAAAATTGCATTCGGCATTTCTAGGACGACCAAGTCATCATAACCATCCCAGGAGCTCAGACTCATAAGACAATAATATTACTATTATTAGGGGTCCAAGCACAAAGTTAGGGTGAATTAAGGGTGATTGGGACATAAGGTCAAATGGGACAGTATAACTATATAGAATTTATTTTCTCACCTAATAAGAGAAAATAAAAACTTTTTTTGCTTTTGTCCCATCCGCCCAAACACAATTTGGGTGGATGGAACAGCATAATTTTGGGTGATTGGGACAGTGCTAAGGCTTTGCTAATTAAGAAAATTATTGTACATGCTCTGTATGCTCTAAATCAGTGGTTCCCAACCATGTGTAAGTTATGGAAGCCCGTTTCCGCCACAGTAAAGTAAAAAATATGATTCTTTAAGTCATAGTATTGAGAAACTTTCTCATAATTATGACTCAATATCTCATTACATTGAGAAAATTTCTCATAATAATGACTTACTATGTCATATTAATGAGAAACTTTCTCGTAATTATGACTTAGTATCTCATAATAATGAGAAACTTTCTTGTAATAATGACTTCTCATAATAATGAGAAACTTTCTCGTAATAATGAGAAACTTTCTCGTAATTATGACTTAGTATCTCATAATAATGAGAAACTTTCTCGTAATAATGACTTAGTTTTTCTGAACTGCTAAAACACATTTCTTGAAACCATCACTCATTTTCTCAAAACATTATACACAAATCCAAATCTTCAAACTAATTTCACAAAACCTCTTATGGCAAAATCAAACAATTGATTCAAAACCATTTCAAAACCAAGCTTTCAGTTCATACACACATTATATATAAACACTACAGATCACTCATTCAAAGTTTCTCATAATAACGAGAAACTTTCTCATAATAATGAGAAACTTCTACGCATGCGCAGAGCGGCGGAGCAGAAGGGCGTGGCACGCTAACGACATCCGCTGGTCAAAGTCTCGTAAATGCGAGAACAGCAAACATGGCACGTTTTGCAAAACAGTTATTTTCGTTAAAGTCAATGTAATCTACAAAGTGCAGTCTATAGTATCATTAAATAACATCAGTTATAAATTATCAGTATCTTCAATACTTTTCCATGCGCACGAGAAGGTGGTTACTACGGAGCCCGGCACATCACCTATAGGAGAAAAAAAAAAAAACAATCCGTGCCGACGGTTTTGCAATCCGTTCCCTCAATTTATAAACCGTGGTCACGATTTCTTTAAACTGTTCCCTCGGTTTAACAAATCGTGCCCACGGATTAATAAACCGTACCCACGAATTTCCAATCCGTGCGCTCAGATTTTGCAAACCGTACCCTCGGTTTTTAAATCCGTTCCCACAAATTCATAATCCGTGCACACGCTTTCGCAATCCGTTCCCACGGGTTTGTAAAAACTGTACTCATGGATTCATTTTAGAAGAAGAACAGCAAACTCCCCCAGGTGAAAAAATACTACAGTAGGCTAAATACTATAGTGTTTTTGAACCATACTATAGTAAATTGTAGTATACTGTATTATAGTATTTACAACACTTCGTTAATGAATGCTACAGCATACTGTAGTATTAATTATAGTGAACTGATAAACTGTTATAAATACTGTAGTATACTTTAGTTTTTACCACAGTAAACTGTAGTGTATATACCCTAAAGTTGTAGAAAACTTAGTACAATATTGGGTAAAGTAATTTGTTTATATTACTATAGTTGTCACAGCAACTAGAATTACCACAATAAATTAATTCAAGTAGGCCTACCATATGGTTCAAAAACACTATAGTATTTACTATAAATTACTATAGTATTTTTTCACCTGAAAGGTACATGTTAACGAATCTTATTGTTCTATTGTGTATTATTCATCAAATTATATTAACTGCAGTGATTCTCTATCAACGGGTAGCGGAATACATCGATTTAATAAGAATTATGTGCGTCAAAATCTTGTGTTTATTTGTGATAATCTTAGCACTTTATTATTATTGCCTAATAAACCTGGCATTGTGTAAGTATTATGACTGACTTTTAATTTCTTTGTTCCTCTTTTCTTCTTATAAATGCATGTAGCCTAAATGCAACAATAGGTTAATAATAATAACAACAACAATTATTATTAATTATTGTATTTATTTTTTAAATGTATTTATTTATCAATTATTTTTAATTTATGACTATAAATGAGTGCACTTAAGACATTGTTTATCATAAAATAATTAATGAATGCTTTAATTTAAAAAAATTTTTTTTACAGTTTTTTGTGTACTATTCATTCTTAACATGAAGACTTGTTTTGGTGATTTTATTATACTAAGCTTTTTGCCCAAAATGGACTTTAAAAGATAAAAATAATGGAAATTCTCAAATGAATTCTGAATGGAAGTTCAGGAAATTCTCCATTTTGTAAAATAAAGTTTATTTATTTACAATAGCCTATGCATCCCGCACCTATAAAGAAGGCCTGGTTGAATCTGCCGGCAAAGATCGGAGGCGGGGCCACAAATCCGTGAGTACAGTTTTTACAAACCCGTGGGAATGGATTGTGAAAGCGTGCGCACGGATTATGAATTTGTGGGAACGGATTTAAAAAAACCGAGGGTACGGTTTGCAAAATCTGAGCGCACGGATTTGAAATTCGTGGGTACGGTTTATTAATCCGTGGGCACGATTTGCTAAACCTAGGGAACAGTTTAAGAAATCGTGAGCACGGTTTATAAACTGAGGGAACGGATTGCAAAACCGTCGGCACGGATTGTTTTTTTTTCTCCTATAGGTGACGTGCCGGGCTCCGTACCGTGGTGACGAAGCCTGCTTGGCAATCTCTATCTATTTGAAATCCATGGATCACCACTCTGTTTCTGCTTGTTCACATACACAAAAATACAAATGAATGTTACAAATGAATAAAAGACTATATCCCGTCTCATATAGGCTACTGATAATTTATCAATAATGTTATTTATTTGATGATATTATAGATTACACTTTTACAGAACGTGCCATGGTTGCGGAGTTCTCGCTTTTGACCAGCGGACTTCGCTAGCGTGTCACTGCTCCGCTGCTTTGTGCATGCGTAGAAGTTTCTCATTATTATGAGAAAGTTTCTCATTATAATGAGATACTAAGTCATTATTACGAGAAAGTTTCTCGTTATTATGAGATGTTAAGTCATTATTACGAGAAATTTTCTCGTTATTATGAGATGTTTAATCATTATTACGAGAAAGTTTCTCATTATAATGAGAAAATAAGTCATAATTACAAGAAAGTTTCTCATTATTATGACTTACAGAATTATATTTTTTTTACTCAACTGTGGCGGAAACGGGCTTCCATAGTAAGCCCTAATCAACCACAAAAATATTTTGAAGAGAAGTGAATTAGCTAGATTTTGCTAAAGTAAAACAACTAAAATCTGAAAATAGAAACATTATATTTTTATTTTTTTTTTTTTTTTTTTTTGCACTAATTAAAGATTTGTGCAGGTTAAATGTGTTTGTCATACAGTTAATTGGTGATGGGCCCACCCAACATCTCATCCAAATGTTACCAAAAAAAATATATATACATATATATATTTGTATGAACTTTGGACCTGAAGCATATTTTAAAAACTTGTTTACTTGATTAAATGTTTTCAGTGACTTTTGGACATCAAGCCTTCTTTTGTGGATGGATTTATAAACTGAGAAATAAAGTTGAACAAAAATAAACAAGGACTCTTAATGATGATGAACAGAAAAGGAAATATTGCATATAAAATTACATCAAAGTATCAACTAACTTGTGCAATGCAGTAAATATGCTTACACTACCCTAAATCAATGGAAAGATATGCTGTCCCAATCACCCAAACGTTGTGTCCCAATCACCCAAATATTACAATTTTTTTTTCTTTTCAGTTTAAAAGTGTGTCACGCATCCTTTCATTATTATATATCCTTTCCTCCTCAAATGCATAGTACTTCAGTATTACAGAAATGTATCATGTGTTTGTTGGGCTGATGTTTTTAATTTATGGCAAGAAACCTTGCACAAGGCGGAAATTCAAAAACTGTCCCAATCACCCTTAATTCACCCTATATGATTTTTAAAAAAAAAATTGAACAGCCCATTACCAACACGTTTATTATATTTGTGTGTTCAAACTTCTCAAAACTTTGTAAATATGGATAACAATAAATGAGCAAATATGTTGAGTTTTATGAATTTATGATGTTGATGGTGAGTCTAAAATCAAATTCTAAACTTAGCCATTTCAACTGGAAGATTTAGGCTGTGATATTAATATTGTCCACTAGAGGGAGCCATAGGATAAGGAATCTTTTACAGTTTTTTACAATCGCTAACAAGCGTTTACTAATACTTAAAGTACTTTTTCTAAACTCTTAACACAGCAACACACCTACTTCACACAATTAGCCAAATAGTTAATTTTCTGCCCCAAACCATATTTTGTTAAATAAACCCAAACTCTACATCTCAAAATGCTAAAAACCTTTTTCAGCACATACTAACTCTATCAAAACACAGCAAACCTGATTCAAAATTGAGTCATTCTGTCAAAACATAGCACTAGTTTTCTATCCAACATGAACATATAGTCAATCATAGTGCAATGACTGTCAAAATACTAACAGTTGATGGCATTACGAAAACTACATTACTTGTCATGTTCAGTTATAACTGCAGAAAATATGAAATCCATAGTTTTTAAAATTCAGTTTCCTTTTACTGCAGTAAAAGTAGAATGCTTACATTCTACATTTTTGGTTAAGTGTTGAGTGTGTGCATTCTTGGCAACATAAGTGAATGAGGCTTTACTTTAAAGAATGTACAGTAGAAAAAAAGAAGAAGAAAGTAACAGAATTGCTGAGGGCAGCTACTGGTCAAGTGGGTCCCCTATGCAGAACTTCAGCTGACCCCTCAGTTGAAATCTCTTTCTGGGGGTGGGAGTGTGGTGTTGATGGTGGCCACATAGCAGGTGGGATGGTGTCCCCTAGGTGTCCTACGCAGACCACTTATTCTGCATATATGGAACAGTGGTAGTGGAATCGTTGTAGTATGAAGCTTTTACTGAAATGAAAACATGAAATTGCTGCCATTGATCAACAACAAATCCAACATACATGGCCATGGTTATTATGTAAGCTTTTTTTCTGCCACAGAATAAAAAAAGCATAAAAGGTAATTGTGACTTTTTATCTCACAATTACGTTTTTTATTTTTTATTTTGAAATTGTGAGTTTACATTTCACAATTCTGACTTTTTTCTCAGAATTGTGTGGTAAAAAGAAACAATTCACTTTTTTATTTTCTATTCATGGCAGAAATAAGCTTTCATAGGTTCGTCATGTGTAAGGGGGAAAACCATAGAGAAGCACAATCCAGCGCACATTCTTCCTCCTCTCCTCTATCTCTTCTACTCCCTTGTCCTGATCCAACTTCTCCTCTCCTCCTTCATCTACTCCTCTCCTTCATCTAGACATTTTTTTTCTCTCTGCTCCTCTGTGTTGTTCTTCATCCACACTGAACAAATCCAATTCAAAGAGTCCTATTTTACTGTATGTCCATGTAATGGAAATAACTTCAACACCTGACTATGCCGAGATTGGAATCTGCTATTTCTCAATATTTCAGTGATCTGCCAATTAAAAATGCTTATCAATTGTTTCAGTATTTGTTTTATATATTTTTTCAATATTTTTGAGCTGCTGTTGTTGCACAAGTAGAGGTTTTATACTATATTTAAAGATTCGAACATTAGGTCTTCATTTCTGACTTGCTGTGTTTAAGCATTTGATCAGAAAGATCCATGATTTTGGTATGGGGTAAGCTTATATGAAAAGAAAATGTAAGCATTTTAGAAACGTGTTAATTGACTGCATTTTATGTGAAAACGACATGAATTGTGTTAATGGTATGGTCACAACGGACAGATGTTCTGCTAAATGTGTTTTGAAAATGTGACTACAGATTGGACAAAAGTATGTTAGAAACTGAAAAAAAACTAAGTCTAATCTTTTTTTCTATCAGTTTTATTGGAAATAAATGCATTGATTTTGTTCATTTGTATAACGTAGTGTACTGACAGTAGTTTCATTTTGATTGTATAAACAGAAATATGTGAAATGCTCATATAAATCAATAAGGGTTTACTTTAATTTTAATTTTTTTTTAAGTTATTAGCACATTACAGTTTATCATACCATATTCATGCACCCATTTAGTCCCAATGGTCAAGAAAAGCCAAACCGAATTGGACAGAGAGTGCAAACAGTTCTGCTCATTATTAGGAAATCCCATATGAGAAGGTGTCGGTGTACATAATAATAATACATCAAAATGTAAAAATGTTCAGTAGCCAATAACACTGTGTTTTATAAAGCACCGGCCTTTAATCAAAGAGAAACGCCGGCACAAATGTGGGCACGATGACGACTCATTCTGTATTGTAAATGCCATGAAACAATATAAAAAATTATCCAGCAAAACGTTCAAACTTTGTTTGGTGCATTACACATTCTCTGTTTTTACCTAATTTAGTAACTGTACACAAATGCTAATGTTTACAAAAAGGTTTTATCTTTCCTTTTTGGTTGTATTGTATTTTTATTGATGCATTAAAACAAAGTGTAATGAAAACAAAAATGAACATGAAAAAACAACATGAAGTTATTTTTTTACGTTCATGACAATGGTAAAAAAAATGATAAACACCTTGTTAATTTTTTCCGGTTAATGATCTGAAAGACACAATGGCCAATATAAAACAGGATGAAACTACTTTTTTAAACAATTAACAAAAAATAAAAAAATAAAGCCATAATGTCATATTTATGTTTCATTAATTAAACGAATAAATAAAGGATCCATTTCTCTGTATGGATGTTCTTCCTTCATCTTTGGCCTAACCTGATGCCAAAATAGCATATGGGAAAACCAGATCTCATTACAGTTTTTCACAATTGCTAAGACACTAAACCCCATTCTCTAAACTAAATTCTCAATAGCCTAAACCAATTTGTTGAACTAATCACTCGTTCTGCAAAACCTTAAACAAGTTCAGGCAGTTAGACACTGTTTGCAAATCTCATGCGCTCTTTTTGCAAAACTCTAAACATATTCTCACTCACTGAAAAACATTTTGCACTGTGATGCACTTGTGTTGCAAAATGGTAAACACAAGAACCAAAAGGTAACACAATTGTCATCATTTACACACAACGACTCAAAATTGTTCACACTTATTTCAAATGATGTGATTAAACCAACTGTACGAAATATAGGCCAGTTAAGAGTGCACAGGTGGCACAGGTGCTGAATGATGATGCCAACAATAGATGGAAACAATCTGAAAAGTAGAGGAGGAAGAGTATGAGTAAGAGGAGGATGAGGATGAGAAAGAGCAAAGTGTGTGGTAACAAGACTGTCAAGGCTGGATCCGGCACAATAGAGGGTTTTTCCCTTTGCCTGGCAAGAGACAACATTGCCTGTGATGTGGATAAAATGCTCAACAATATTCAATAATATTCAACAATATTATTGATCTGACAGCACTGACACTATAGGATGAGAACTGAAATGATCTGGATGATGACATCATTGTTTTCTGCAGAACTGCTTTATAGATGAAAATAATTAATTTACATAATAATTGATGATCTTTACAATGGAAGTGAATCAACACTGAGCTGACTTCAGTTGAACAATGAGAAACACTTTTAGAAACACTATTTTAGCCGAAATGAACTCTCTTTGCATTACTGATCATCATGTACCTGTTATCACTGTAAAGCTGCTTTGAAATAATCTGTATTGTATAAAGTGCAATAGAAATAGGGGACTTGACTTGACTCAGGCCGGACCCAACATGAAGACATGATGCTGAAGCAGAATGAATCTCTCACTGACTTTGGTTTTGCAGTTGGACAGAGTGTACTTTACAGTTTTTCTCAATTGCGTAAACACTATAACCAGACTTTTGAACTAAAATTTCAAAACCATAACGCCATTTATCAAAAAGCACACCCATTTCCCTAAACTATAAACACTATTCCCCTGTTTTGACACAAGTCAGATTTGTTGAACTGTCACGGCAAAATTCTACACACAAATCCATTTATTTCTCATTGCTATACCATGTTGTCATTTAGAAGGCACCAGCATTCAATATTGTTCACTCAAGTCAGCGTAGCTTGAGCTCAATTAGCACACAATTACCCAAGTGGAAACACTATAGTTTTTGCCTATTGCTTGAACACTTTTTGCAAAACTTCGGCTCATTGTGTCAAAACTTTACACACAAGCACACAAGACACAACACTGGGAAATAAACCATTCAATATCTATATGGAATTGAAACTCTGCTATCAAAACCTAACAATCCTTTGTCAAAATGTCACTCTGATGACAAAATGATACACACTTGCATCATATGAATACACTTTCAGATTAGCAGCAACACACTAGTGTACTTTATATAAAACACTGCAGTCTTTAATTTTCACTGTTTTTATTCAGTTCATGAGTTAACATTCTGTGAAGCTCAATGCAACACTTACAGTTTTTTTTCCAACAAAGGTTTTCACAACAACCAAAATTGAAAGTACTGAAAGGTTTCAAATGACATCAACTCAATACTGCACATCACAGTACTATACTTTACAGTACAATACAGTAAATGCAGTAACGCAAAAATAATACAAAAATAAAACAAAATACACTACTGTAAATACAGAAAAACAGGCCAATTGTGCATGGGTGGGATTACAGATCCCATTTGTAGTGGAAGTAGACGCTTCTGACTGCGGTATAGGAGCTGTGCTCTCCCAGCGTCACGGCCAACCCGGTAAACTATACCCATGCGCATTCTTCTCAAGGAAGTTAACCGCAGCTGAGAGGAATTATGATGTGGGGAATAAAGAACTTCTGTCCATGAAAGCAGCTATCGAGGAGTGGAGACACTGGCTCGAGGGAGCAGTCCACCCCTTTCAAGTAATCACAGACCACAAGAATCTAGAATACATCAAGAGTGCTAAACGGCTCAACCCACGCCAGGCTCGCTGGTCCCTATTTTTCACCCGATTCCAATTTACTGTGACATATCGACCTGGCAGCAAAAACAGTAAGGCAGATGCCCTATCTAGGCGGTATGATCTCCCCACTGAAACCCTCACACCCGAATGCATTCTACCACCATCTATTGTCATTGCTCCGGTCATCTGGGACATAATGGAGGAGATTCAGAGAGAGCAACTGCAAGACCCCGCACCTGAGAACTGTCCTCCTAATAAGCAGTACGTTCCACAAAATTTACGTCACAGAGTAACGCAATGGGTCCACACCTCTGTTAGCGCCGGTCATCCAGGTATATCTCGCACTCTTCACTTACTACAGAACGCATTCTGGTGGCCTTCATTGACAAAGGATGTAACTACTTACGTCAAAGCCTGCCAAGTCTGTGCCCAGTCCAAGACCCCCAAGGAGTTACCTTCAGGTCTCCTCCAACCGCTACCCATCCCACAACGTCCTTGGTCCCATCTCTCCATTGACTTTGTAACCGATCTACCACTTTCCAATGGCTTCACCGCTATCCTGGTCATAATTGACCGGTTCTCCAAGTCCTGTCGTTTGGTGCCTCTAAAGGGTCTCCCCACTGCTATTGAGACTGCTCAAGCGCTCTTTCACCATGTCTTCAGAAATTATGGTTTACCCGACGATATTGTCAGCGACCGAGGAACTCAGTTCACATCCCAACTTTGGAGAGCCTTCTGTAAACATCTGGACATTAATATCAGCCTCACGTCAGGTTACCACCCTGAGTCTAATGGGCAAGTCGAACGACTTAACCAAGAAATTGGGAGATACCTTCGCTCTTACTGTAGCCGAGAACAACACCGCTGGTCTGAATTCCTTCCATGGGCTGAGTACGCACAAAATTCCCTGACTCATTCCTCTACTGGCCTGACCCCCTTCCAGTGTGTCCTTGGATATCAACCTCCTTTGTTCCCGTGGTCTGGCGAACCTTCTTCGGTCCCCGCAGTGGACGACTGGATCCGACGTAGCGAGAGGGTGTGGGACAGCGCACACGTCCGTCTGCAGAGAGCTGTGAGAGTACAGGAACTCCAAGCCAACCGACGACGTCGCCCACATCCTCCCTACCAACCAGGTCAACGGGTCTGGCTCTCTACGAGGGACCTCAAGCTGCGGCTACCCAGCTACCCACTACCGTATCTCTCCATCCTTTCATGTTTCCCTCCTCAAACCGGTCCACCCGGGAGCTGACCCTGACACTGAGGCTCGAGAGCCTCCACCACCACTGGACGTTGATGGAACTCCTGCTTACAAGGTGAATGAGTTACTAGACTCAAGACGGAGAGGGGGTCAGCTCCAATACTTAGTGGACTGGGAGGGCTACGGACCTGAGGAGAGATCGTGGGTAGCCGCCCATGACATCTTGGACCCTTCTCTCATCGACGACTTTCATCGTGCCAGACCCGATCGACCAGCGCCTAGACCTCGGGGACGTCCGCGTCGAGCGCCAGGAGGCGCTCCTAGGGGAGGGGATTCTGTAACGCCTCACCAGCAGAGGGAGCCCTCGCCTGAGTATTGACTGTCTCACTCCCTCTGCTTCTACTCTCACTTCCTGTTTATTCAGTATTTCAGGGTGTGGTTGTGCACTTGCCCTTTGGGAAGTATTGCCAGTTTACCTGCCTTACCGAGCATTTACTTTATTTCTGCCAGTTTGCCTGTGTATGATTCTGCCTGTTTTCCCTGATTACGTCTATTGGATTTTCCCCTTACTTTGGTAGCCTGTTTTGGACTGATTATAGTGTTTGGACCTTTTGCCTGTTTACTCACCTCTGCCTTTTGGATTACCCTTGTGTTTGTTGCTCGTTTGGACTGCTTTCCTGGTTGTGACCTATCGCCTGGCTTTACGTTCCTGCCTATTACACTCATTCTAATAAACTCCGCAAATGGATTCTAACGCCGCCTCAGCCTCGTCCTTACACTCATTCAAGAGAAGGCCTGACCTAATTGATGCAGGGTCTGTGCAAGGATGGATTCAAGAAGATTCTTCCCTAGCTGTCTTGCGTGAGAGGACATCGCCTGTGATGTGGATGAAGTGCTATGGCCAGATCCAGCTCGGCCAAGAGATGATGCTTAGGTGTTTTTTCTATTTTTTTTTCATTTAAATTCATGCTTTTGTTTTGTCTCCACAAATGTTTTTGTTCGTGTAATATATTGTATTTAGAATATGTTCTGATTTTCAGTGCAAAATGTAACCTTTGGAAAGGCACAGATGTATTGAATGGTTTTACAATGTGGTGAAAAAAAAAACATTTTCATCAATGTGCAGTACTGATCTTGTGTGGTTTTTTTTGTCAATATATTCATGTACTTTACTCTAACAATATCTCTGAAAAAATCAAACCCAGACTATATCATTAGAAAAGTATAAAAGTTACAAGTGTTTAAGACTGAGCACAGCAGTGTGTAAATGAATCAAACAGAATCAGAATGTATGAACCATGTGTGTTCCATACCGTGTCAAAGTTGGGTTTTGTTAAATGAATGTAAAGTTTTGAATGAAGTGTTTCATTTTGCAAAATAACTGAGGTGTTCTGCTACTTGTGTGTGTGGATCTGTGAATTGTGTGTAGTGTTTTGACAAAATGAGCCTTAAATTGTGCTTAAGTAAAAAAAACTGTAATACCTACGTATTAACAATGAGACCAGGCTGGAATTCTTGATATCAACAATTAATTTTTCACTAGTTAAAATGCTAATTCTTGATATCAGAAACTGGATTTTTACTAGTAACAATTATGGCAAGCCGTTTTGACTTTTATTCATTCTCAGGATATGAATTATTGATATCAACATTTCAGTTTTCAGTAGTTACAGTTTTTTACAATCGCTAGGACACATTTCTCAATACTTAGGTCACTTTTTCAAAACTCTTCACACAGTTCTCCTAACCAACTTTCATCTTGGCACAGAGGTTAACTTCACATTCAAAATGCACTAAATCTACCAAAACACTTCATACATGTCTCAAATCAACTCATTCTTCCAGAACACTAGCAAAGGTTTTCACTGAGCAAACACACTTTGTCACTCATAAAACATCGACCTAAAAACACTAACATCAGTTAGCATTATACAATGTTTTCTTTTTTTAAATTTCTTTACAAAACAAGAATGACACTCTCTACTGCTTATAATTCACTGCAGTTTATGTTACATGGTCCATGTTTACATTACAGAACAAAATTATTCCTAAGTTTCCCTTTTGAATTGATGGTAATGAAATTGAAAGACTAATGCTTGTGTAGGTGTTCAGTTTCATCTAATTGTTTTGATAGTATTTGATTTTTTAGATTCAGAATATATTTCATAACTATATTACTGTAGAAATGTAGCAAATTTCTGTCTTATTCAGTTTTGTATTATGTTATTGTTTTGAACTTAAGTTTAACAGTTTTGAAAACAGTATGTAAGCATGTGCAAATTGGCCTGTACGTACAAAGAGTTTTGGCAGTTGTTGTGTCTGAGTGAGAAAAGAATTCATGAAATTTGAGAGATGTAGTCATTGAATGCATTTTGTGCCAAAGCAATGATAACTGATCCTCAGTTTAGCCCACATAGACTTCTGTTGTGCTCACTGTGTGAAGAGTTTTGCAAAAGTGACCTAAGTATTGAGAAATGTGTCCTAGCGTCTGTAAAAAACTGTAAAATGCTAATTCTTGATATCAGGAATTAGATTTCTTCTAGTAACAATGGCAATTGTTGATATCAGGAATTACATTTCCACTAGTAAAAATGTGAATTCTTATATCAACAATGACGTCTACACTATGGCAAGCCGTTTTGACTTTTATTCATTCTCAGGATATGAATTCTTGATATCAACAATTCAATTTTCACTAGTTAAAATGCTAATTCTTGATATCAGGAATTACATTTCCACTAGTAACAATGGCAATTTTTGATATCAAGAATTACATTTCCACTAGTAAAAACTAGAATTCTTGATATCAGCAATTTATATCCTGGGAATGGCAATAGGCAAGCGGTATTGACTTTTAATCATTCCCAGGATATGAATTCTTGATGTCAACAATTCAGTTTTCACTAGTTAAAATGCTAATTCTTGATATCAGGAATTACATTTCCACTAGTAACAATGATAGTTTTTGATATCAGGAATTACATTTCTAATAGTAAAAATGTTAATTCTTGACATCAACAATGATGTCATCACTCACAGAACTATGTATTCTTGATATCAACATTTTGAATCAGAAGAAGAGTGAGGGTGAGAGGAGGAGTACACAGAGGAGGAGAAGGAGGTAGAGGAAGAGGCAGAGGTAGAGGAAGAGGCAGAGGCTGAGGAAGACCTGAAGCAGGAGGAGAACGTACACAAAGAAGAAGAGGACCAAACTTATCAAATGACATTCGTGCAACACTAGTGGACCATGCTGTGAACCATGGATTGACGCTGAGGGAGGCTGGACTGAGAGTTCAGCCAAATCTTAGCAGATATACAGTGGCATCTGTCATAAGGACTTTTCGACAGGAAAACAGGTAAAAGAAGATCTGTCTACAGTTACAGTAATCAGCCGCTTATTGTATGCACCATATCAGCACTTGTGATACCCCTTCCTGTGACATTGTACAGTAAGTTACATGTATTATTCTCTACATAGGATTGAGGGTTGAGAAAAACAAGGAGGAAGGGGGCCCATATTCACGCAAGAACAAGAGAGAGAGATAATAAACATGGTTTTGGCCAATAATGCTATCAGGCTCAGAGAACTACAAGCAAACATTATCGGTGACCATGCCATTTTCAATAATGTCCATCAGGTCTCTCAGTCAACACTGGCACGCATCCTGAAAAGACATCAGGTTCAAATGAAACAACTTTATCGAGTGCCTTTTGAGCGGAATTCAGAGAGGGTCAAACAGCTGCGGCATGAGTATGTGGAGGTTTGTATTGTTCACTTTAGCACTGTGATGTTGCATACTCCACACATTACTTTTTTACATTGACTGTAATATACTAGACCTACCTTGAACTACACAATGTTGTCTTTCATTGTATTTCAGAGAGTTTTGCAGATGGATGCTGAAGAAATCCTGCATGAATTCATATATATTGATGAGGCAGGGTTCAACCTCACAAAACCAAGAAGGAGAGGCAGATATATCATTGGCCACAGTGCTATAATCAATCTCCCAGGGCAACGTGGGGGTAACATCACCCTTTGCGCTGCCATTTCACAGCATGGGGTTCTCCTCCGTCATGCCAAAATGGGCCCTTACAACACAACTCACATTCTCACATTTTTGGACCGATTGCACCACATCGTCACAGCAGGTAATGAAATGCACCAGATACAATACACTGTCATCTGGGACAATGTGTCATTCCACCGCTCTGCTTTGGACCAGACTGGTTTCAACACCATCCACAGTTGACAGTACTATACCTTCCACCATACTCTCCATTTCTAAACCCTATCGAAGAGTTTTTCTCTGCATGGCGGTGGAAGGTTTACGATCTCCAGCCCCAGGCTCAGGTACCCCTCATTCAGGCCATGGAGGATGCCTGTGACCAAGTCGACGCCGCAGCTGTGCAAGGATGGATTCGACATTCAAGACGGTTCTTCCCGCGTTGTCTTGCTAATGAGGATATTGCTTGTGATGTTGATGAAATTCTCTGGCCAGATCCAGCTAGGCGAAGAGATAATGTATAGTTTACTGTAGTATTTTCTGTACAATATTGTCAGTTTTTTCAGATTATTTTTTATGTTTGTTGTTGTTGTTGTTTTTTACTGTAATTGTAAACTGTACTGGATACAGTATTTTACATTTGTCTGTTGTTTGCTGAGCTAACAGTGTTATGCACACTACTGTATTAGCATGACAACTGGGACATGTTTTGTTGTGATTCTCCATGTTGACTGATTTGGGTGTATGGAGAGAAATCAATGATATTTTCCTCAGTCTGCAGCATTGGTCTTGTGTAGTGTTTGGTGAACTATTGTATAGTTGCACTTTCTCTGTGTACTTCATTTACAGTACTCTAATCACTGAGAATTAGACTTGCTAAAAGTGTTTTAGGTTAGCAACAGCAGTGTGGACCTGGTTCAAAAAGATTAAAGTCATATGAAATGTGTGTGTTTCGTATGGTAACAAAATATTGTTTTTATACAGTTGTGTATAGTTTTGACAAGTGTTCCATTTTGCAAATGATCTGAAGTGTTGTGCTACTTTGGTGTAGGGTTGTGTTAATTGTGTGTAGTGTTTTGACAAACCGGGCCCTGTTTTCAAAATTGTGTTTAAGCAATCGTAAAAAACTGTAATGTGATTGTTACTAGTAAGAAAGCCATTTTAGATATCTGAAATTATATTGATATCAGAAATACATTTTCAGATATCAAAAATGAAAATTTTTACTAGTATCAATTCAATTGTTGATATCAAGAACTGACATTTCAACTAGTGACATTTGAATTCTTGATATCAAAAATTTGCATTCTTACTAGTAACAATGTAATTATTGATATCAACAAAGACAGTTGATATCTGAAACTGCTTTTGCAACTAGTGAAAACAGAATTACTGATATCTTAAATAATATTTTATTTAGTAAAAATACTATTACAGATATCTAGAAATGCAATTTTTACAGGTAAGAATAGCTATGGTAATGAGTTAATTAATATTAATGAGATGTATAAACTATAATTCTTGATATCTGTAATTCTTTTTTCACTAGTGAAATGTCACCATAGGCTGCCATTCAAATTCAATTGTTGATATCAAGAATTTTTTTCTTACTAATTGAAATTCCAATTTCACATATAAGAAATAAAATTTTTCATAATTTTTGATATCATTAATTACATGGTTACTAGTGCAAATGTCTATTCTTGATATCAACAATTAAATTGGCACTAGTAACAATGTTAATTTTTAATATCAATAATTACGTGGTTACTAGTGCAAATGTCTATTCTTGATATCAGCAACTGAATTGGTACTAGTAGCAATGTTCAGTTTTGATATCAATAATTTGATGGTAACTAGTGACAATGTTAGTTTCTGATATCATGAATGTGATTGTAACTAGTAAGAAAGCCATTTTAGATATCTGAAATTATATTGGTCCGTGTAACGCTTCACAATTCAGTTTTCAGACCATACAATGCAAAAATGAAAAATTTAAACCAGACGTTCATTTTTTTTCGTGTACTTCTTTAATAGATACTTTTGCAAAATTATGACTTTAGAAACAATTATTTGAATAAATGAAATCTAACCGATTTTCTATTCTTCCATTTTTTGTCTTGTAATTTGCTGTACCATTGCCATTAGCACGGGGGTGTGGCCGCGGACT
The DNA here is from genome assembly GCA_037950665.1 of Hypophthalmichthys nobilis. NCBI lineage: Eukaryota > Metazoa > Chordata > Actinopteri > Cypriniformes > Xenocyprididae > Hypophthalmichthys > Hypophthalmichthys nobilis. The sequence continues at coordinate 8,646,314 of CM075482.1, read as the reverse complement.
ACTATCACTTCATTGATGTAACTGCTTTATTTACACTGCATGCACATTGAGGAGTAGTTTAAAAGACTGTAGAGGATGACCTTTTTCACCCGAAGTGCTATCATTTTTATTATTAATATAATAACTGTGCTAAATATAAGGCAGTCTCGGACTGGCCATAGTGAGCAGCAGGGAAAAGTGAAATCCCGGTGGCCTGCCCAGCTTTTTTGTATTTACATACTCATTCATTATTACTTTATTTTATTTATATACCATATACTCTTGGTCAGGGGGGTGGATTTACGCGGTACAGTACAACCACGAGATCCCAGTTCATTTTCAGTGGGATAGGCAGCAGAAGGAGGGCAGCTCGAGCAGCATAGTGCTTGCCAAGATCCTTCACGTCAATATTAGCATGAAAGATAAACAGACCAAGCGAAAATATAAAAATAATCGAGAATAATTGTTTCTTATTTTTGTTGGGTTTTTAACTCTCGTTTGTAATACAATATTTAACAGTAAAAATTCAGATGTTTTCTCTAGCAGGCATTGTTTGTTTACCACGGCAACGGCTTGAGCTTCCTCACTTCACACGCTTCTCGTTGGCTTAAAATTCCCTTAAATCTAACACAGTTATTAACAAAGACTATAGAATAACACAAGACGGGTCACTGTTTTGAATGGGAGAAAGTGCAACGCGCAATATGGCGGAATAAGTCCCGCCTTCTAAATAAGAGCCAATCGCCGATTGGTAAAGTCATCGCGTCACTGCAGCGGCCGTTAGAAGCTCCGGTTTCTATAGAAACAGTCAGACTCGCGCCTCCGAGTGAAATGACTTGTCTTAAAGGGACTTTGTTATTAACTCTGTCATTACAGTAGAGGCAGTTCGCCGGAGATGAGGCGAATCTGATATATCTGTAACCGAGCGATAGCCAATGATCACACTTGATTCCGACTACGTCACCGGGGCTTTGATACCCACGGAAATAATTAAACACAGCAACACAAGTTCTATAGCTACTGAATGAAGAACAGAGACGTGGCCTTCAAGTACAACACTTTTATTAACAATCAGTAATGAAATCTCTGAATAAGCAGTCAATTTCACAATTATAACCATCTAAAAGAGAGGATCACAATTTTAAGATGTCTAGACTTTAAGTCAAATATTAAAATCAGAACCCACAATTCTTGAATGCAAGATCAACCAAGCCTGCGGGAAGAAAAAAAAAGAAGAAGTCACTGGGCCAAAGACCCACAACCTCCAGAGCACACACCACACGTGCACAGACGTGCACCAACCAACAAATTTAAGAAGGTGTAGTGAATAATACAAATAACTCTACACTCTCAAATCAATACCCATGCAGTGCAGGAAACCTCACGCCACATGCAGTAGAGGAAAGACCCAGATGACCCCAGAGGAAGATACTCCCACGCAGGCTGGCTACTAGAATATAGAAACATGGGTTAAAAACACCCCTTTTCTCCACACATATAGACCCTTAGCGGTTGGTACAAAAAGGGCTCAATTAGCAAAATCAATAATAACAAAAAAAAAAATAACTTCAAACAAACATCAATATATGACAATCAGCTTAAAACTTATAAGAAACAAATAAATACATTTTAAGCAAAACAGCAGGGCCTAGACATCAGAGGTCCATATGCATAGAACTCCACAAAGCAAGATCTGTCAAACATAAAAACCAAAAACATAACATACAAAGCAACTTTATCAATATTTAACAAACTAAATAATTAAACAATATAAAATCAACACAAATAAAACACCTATCACGGCGCAAATCTAACACAGCGTCGTCACCACTCAAAACACACAATCCTTAAAATCACTCAATAATTACACATAAATATTATCACTATAACAAACCTGCGCAAGCCAGTGCTAGTTTGCACGTGGGCTAAAGCTAGTTACACGTGAAAATGCTAACCAGTCAATGAAGTGTGACAGTGTCATGTTTAAGTGTCAATGTGTTCAATAGCTAAGTGTCGAGATGTTGAGTTAGTAACATAATGAACATTATATATCAACACAATGAACATTATAATATGTCACAGTTTACTTGCTATCCTCACTTTTTCTGTCTTTCCTTTGCTTTTAAATGAATTAGCTATAAATGGCCGTGAACATTTTACTTTCAATTTCGATTTAACGGCAATTGGCGATTCTGTGTCAATTGCTTCAATGGCAATGTTAGGCTATATAAAAAAAATAAATAAAGAAAGATGAGCTATTGTTTGTTTTTTAAAATTGCTTACACTACTTATTTATCGTGACTTCAAAAATAGAATAAAATAAAAATCTGTTTTAATTTTAATTTTTATTTTAAATCTGTGCTTCTCATCCGCTCCTCTGTGTATGGGTAGCGCAGTTTCACCATGCATGTTAAACTACAAACAACATTACAACAGCCTGCGTGTTGATTAACATTTCTGAAATAAATATTTCTGTGAAATAAGCGTTAGGTTGCACAGAAGAAAGCCGATATATGACATATACTGATATAGCAGCAGAGGACTGTTATTTTGTTGAACGAACTGATGATGATGTCACTGGCTCAGATTTGATTGACCAATCGGCTGAAAGGGGCGTGTAATGACCGCCCACATGTGGAAAACGAGTTTTGAAGTTGTTTCCGTTTTCTATCTGTGACCCGAAAAAAGGAAAATCGAGCCAAAATCTCTTTTTCCGTTTTTTTTTTTAACAAACGAAAAATCAGGAAACGACCGTTTTCTCGTTTCTGCGTATTTTACGCAGAAACGTACACGGACCAATATCAAAGCCATAAACCGATTTGTAAATCGCAAACGAAAAATGGGAAATCGGGTCAAAATCTCATTTTCCGTTTGTTAAACTAAATGAAAAAACGAATAAACAAACTGTCTATTCATTTCTCGTTATTCCATTCCAAATAGGAAATTAAATGATCAAAACGTACACTGATCATTTCATTTCCTATTTGGAATGGAATAACGTCTAGTGGGTGTTCTTGAAATTTCATGTTATTTTAATTTTAAATGTTTGATTTCCAGTATGGCAGCAATCTTCCACTAATGACACATTGACTGCGTCCAAAACCACTTACTTCTCTACTGTATAGTAGGGGAAAAGCAGTAGGCGAGCGAATAAGTATGTCCGAAGCCTTAGTAGTCAAAAAAGAGTAGGCGAAAATTACCTCGGTGACATACTAATTCTCGCGAGATTCGGACGTCTACTTAAAGTGCGTCCGAGACCGCCTACTTACCTGCTATATAATAGGGGAAAAGCAGTAGGCGAGCGAATAAGTATGTCAGAAACCTCAGTAATCATAAATGAGTAGTCGAGAAGTTCCCGGATGGCCTACTGCTTCCGCACAGATTCTGAAGTGTTCCTCGATAGATACTTTTCTATCCCAGGAGGTCACGGGAGAGGATACGTCATAATCTAACACGGAGGAGAAAAGCGGCGTGGATGCTGTCAAATGTGAGTAAACACGGTTCCTTGTGGTAAAGTCACATTTTTTTGAACTACTGTAGAGTAAACTGCTGAATGTGTAAAGATTTTGTGATTTTACAGTAAAAACACGATTTATTATGATAACAGGGGATCTCTAGTAAACACATAACTTAATTCTCCAAAGTGGATTTACATATTCTAAACCATATACATCTTAAAGATGCTTACTAAATGTCTATTTTAACATCTGACAGGAACATCTTCTTTAAGTATTATGACTTATGAGTGACGGATTATGATCTATGAGTGATGTATGTATGCTATTATGTAGAAGTCACTGTTGTCAAAACTGTTTACATGAATGCAAGTAATGTAAATAAACAAATGTACACTTAACTAGACATAAGTTATTATTTTATATGTCCGTTAGTACTGTTAATAAAATAAGGAACATTTGTATTGGATAAAAAGTGAGTTAACACATCATCAACTACCTCATCATGTAAATGTTGTAGTGAGCACATAAATCTCAGAGGAAACTTGAATCTTGTCTGGATGTTACAGGGACAGATGATCACACGTGTGTTTATCCGGTGGAGAGAGACTGATGAAGGAATGATGCCATCAAAGGTTTTGAGTGAGTATACTACAGAAATGAATACAAAGTCTATTTAAATCTTAAGTTGTAGTTTATTTTAATTATTGTAATTTCAAACAGAGTTATTACAGCACTTTTCTGATTCTTGATTTCTGTGCATTTGCTGCAGAGTTTTTGTGGTGGAGCAGGACCTGCAAGACAAGATGACGGCAGCATTTGTGAAAAAAAAAAAAAAAAAGGAAAACCCGAAACAAAAATAGAAAGTAAGATAATTTTGTTACTTCTAATACAGAAATCAAACGACATTGTGCTGTTAAAATGACTGCTTTTGTGTTATGTTTGTGCAGTTTTGTAGGATGTGAAATGTTGACAGACTGGTGTGAGCACTGAGGATGGAGAGCCACAGCAGATCCTGGAAATGGTGTAGAGCCATGGATGAGACCCTCCATCACTCCTCCTGCCCTTACTGCCTCATCTGACCTGATGTTGCTGTGATTTCTTCATCCTCAGTGAGCCCAGAGTCAGCAAGAGCATCTAGACAAAGACCAAAGGACACTGAGGATGTGATTTTGGTCAAGTTTGTTCTGCTGGTTTCTGTTCATACTATGGAGCCTGACTTTCAGAAGCTTCAAAAGCATCATCAATTAATGTCATGAAGCTTCTGGAAATCAGGCTTTATTGACTGATATTGTATGAACAGAAACCAGCAGGACAAACTTGACCAAAATCCCCTTTTGTGCTCAGAAAAGAAAAGAAAAAAGAAAAAAAATGAACACAGGGATTGAACAGCGTGAAAGTTGAATTGAATTTATATGTTTGGGTGAACTAACCCTTTATGCCCCCAAATTGAGACTGTATGAAATGTATGTAAGCATTTATATTATAGCAGCTTTAATTAGCATTTGTGCCCAAGACACTAACAAAAAAGGATTTTAAAAATCAAATTTACATTTATGTATTTGGCAGATGCTGTTATCCAAAGTGACTCACAGTGCTCTTATTACAGGGATGATCCCACTGGAGTAACCTGGAGTAAAGTGTCTTGATCAAGGACACACTGTTGGAGACGGCTGTGGAGATCAAACCAGCAACCTTCTGCTTACCAGTTCAGTGGTTTAGACCACTACACCACAAAATTAATAAAGCTACAACAAAAATTAACCTGTAATTGTAAAAATATGAAATGAAATATGGCAAGAAACAGAATGCTGACATGAATGAATTGTAAAATGTTTTAATCAGTTTATTTAGTCATGCTGATGGAGAGCACATGAGTGTTTGGAGCAGACACAGCAGCAGTCAGATTGTTCCGCACATCTTCTCCCACTCTTGCCTCAAAGTTGTGGGGTTCAGGGGTCCATCATCATCATCTTCCTCATCCTCTGGATCAACGATATCCCCATTGAGAAGAGCAGCAGTGAGGGACATGATGGATGAAGGTGTTCAAGGTGGTCAGCTGCTTCATCAAAATAAAGCCACAGAATTGGCACAGCTGTGTTGAGATGGCAGCAGGACTGTAAATATGTGATTGTTAGATCAATAAATTTGAATAAAGCTTTGTTTCATGTCTTGTTGACTTGTATATGCATTTATTTATTGTCATTATTACTTTTATTAATTCTTTTACTTTTTTTTTATTAATTATGCTATTATCAGTACATTTATATATTTTAGTAATTCATGCATTAAATCATTGCTTGACTGTAAATTGAGATGTATTCACATCAGTTGTATTTGTCTATTGTGTATTCATGCACAGCTATGTCACATGGCAAAACTACATTTTGCTTGTTTTACTAAAGAAGTAAAACGAAAAGTAACACAATTAAGTTTTGGTCAGCATTCATCAATATTGTGCGCATGTGTTGGGGTGGGTTAGCAATGCAATTCATTCTGGGATAATCTTCATTTTTAAGTAGTTTATACTTAAATTTTTTGAGTATAAAATCGGCGAGATCTTCGAACAGCTGTCCGATGTCTTCTTTGTGCAGACATTGCTAACACTGAGGAAAACCGCACTAGGTAGGGTTGTAGAGTTACTGGTGCTGTGAGGTGTTAGTGCACCTGTCACTCGTATCTTTACTTTTATTGCAGGACCTATAATTACATACAAGATCAGGGAAGATACCATGGTTGTATCTTTAACAATGAACAATAATAATGAGATTACATGCACAGACATAAAGCATGATGATGAGGTTAAATATTTTGAATATATCATAATGCATAAAAGTATTCTTTTTGTTGTTGTTGTTTATTATTTATAAGCCTGAGAAATTAAACTAGAGCTAATTCAACAAGAAAAAGGAAAACAAAGGAGATTTATGCCACTTTTGCTTGTGAATGAACATTTTTGCATATAACAAAGAAATTAGCAACATATTCACGCGAATTTGGGTTTTGTAACAAACTGAACTCACATTAGTAGTTAAAAATATAAGAACTTTAAATTAACCCAAAATATATTAGTTGTACTACAATTAAAAAAATTCAGCCAGCTGTTTCTTCAACAAGACCAGAAAATAAGCAAGTTTAATCAATATCAAGATATTTACAGATAGATGAATTAAACCTGTCACTTTTAAGTTATTGCGCTTGTGATAACGTTGTAGGTCACATGATAACGTCAACATGGCGGATTATGTCCGGATCGCATTCATACTCGACGAGATTTGGCTGTTAAGTACCTCCTCTTTTAGCGCTCGTTAAGTAAGTGTTGAAAAGGCTTAGTAAGTTGATTTTTATTGGTGGGTTGGGAATTATTGACAGCCGTAACTTAGTCCCGCCCCCAGAGTTTAACGCAACTTATGTTCCGCTTTATCGCTGTGGAGGGCTCGTGTGTATTCAAGCCATAGATGAGTGTGCGTAACTTTGAAAGTAAGTTTAATTTGCATATATAAGGTTTTAATCCTTGTTTATGTAGCATGAGGGCAACATAAAACCTAAGCCCAATCAAACATAGCCTGACTACGCCACCCTGAATCGCTTTCTTCAGGGAATGTTGGGTTAAATTATAAAACACAGATTCAATGTGTACCAAACAAACCAAAGAAACAGAGACAGGTTTCTCAAATACAAAACTCACAATTTTTTACCAGAAGTTTTTTTTTTTTTTTTTTTTTTTAAACACATAGAAAAGACACTCAGTTATGAGGCATAATTCTTCTTGATTTAATAATACAGAATGTTATGCCTTTAAAAGAGACCACCAACTAAAAAAAAAAAAAAAAAAAAAAAAATAACTACACTCTTAAAACAGATGTGTTAAAAACAACACATCTTGTGTTAGATCTTAACACACCCGTGTGTCTAGTTAAGGACAACACGTTTTGTGTTGCTTTTAACTCAAACGTGTTATTCCTGCTCATTTTCTACACACTAATGTGTTATATTTACACAATTTGTGTCAATTATGTACACAAAATGACACAAAATGTGTCACAAAAAATGTGTTATTAATTAACACATCTTTTTTGAGAGTGTAGCGGGCACCAGAGGAGTACTGACCAGCCACCGGTAAGAGCCCCACGCTATTGTCCCTGTGAATTCACCCGCAAACGTGCCTGTGAAAAGCCACACACAAACACACGCGCACACACACACGCAAAGAGAGAGAAAGAAAAAAAAAAAAAAAATGTGCACAACACTGGACATGCAGTGCAGTCGGAGACTATCCGCCAAAGAGACCACACCCGAGATCCGCTAAAATAACAAGAAATGAAATAAAATTAGCTGGGTCTCAGAGTAAAAATACATAGAAAACTAACCATTCATTGGTTAATCAACCGTGTATAAATCCAGTACAACCATCAGCACAGCTAGCACAGCAATGTCAAATTAATCAACAAACCACAACGACAAAGAAAATAAAATAAAATAAAAATACATATCCAAAGAAAGAAAAATAAGGGAAGGAAAGACAGCAGTGGCAACTAAACAGCAAATCCTAAAGAAAACAAAATAAACAATGTTATATCATCTCAAATATTGCCACCCCCCGGCTTAAATCATCCGTAAACAAATAAAATCCTACCGATGCTTTATTGGGTTGAACGGCACTACAACGCCATTTTCACTCGTTACTAACCATACGTCCACCAGCCCCAGGCCCAACAGGGAGATCTAATCAGCCTAAAATAAAACCCTGCAATGTTAAACACGAGTCACAAACTACAAACTAAATGAAAATCAATCCAACCTACCTCGTACTTAATACCCAACGCCTGCACCCAAAGCAAGAGGGGAAACAGCCTACAAATAAAGAGAAAGAGAACCCTTAAAAAAAAAAATATCTAAATTTTTACTTAGGAGCACTAACTACTACAGAAAAAGGAATCAAAATAGCATTAACAATTACCTTATTCGGGCTGTAAATGACCATTAAATTCCCAATCTCTGAAGTAGGCCGTCATCTTTACCTCCAACCATAGAGGGCAGTGTTGCCATAGAATACCTGAGAAGGGCTTTCACAAGAAAGGACTTTATTATTGAAAATGTTAAAAAAAAAAAAAAAAAAAAACCTTTTGTTTGTTTTGGTTGACTAATAATTCTCGCTGCATACTTAATGTGGACATTGTATTCTTATTTGTTTTACAAGAGTGTTTACATTTTTTACCACACATACCTTTATTTTGAAGTCTGGAAAAGGAAGTGCAGCGGCACCCTGTGTGTACATTGGCGCACTTTTTACGTGAAGCGTCATTCTGATTTAATGTTACCAGAGAAAGGATGAACTTTTGGGTACACACTGTACAAATGTTTGTTTAAAAAGGTTTCTTTCTACATCTTAGCTCCTGGCTGAAGGGGCACAAGGTACCGTTTTAATTTTATGTTGTGTGGTAAACTTTGAAGGACTTTTAAGTGTTTATTTTATTGATCTCTTTCATTTGCTAATGTTGTTATGCACAGTGTAGTATTGCCTCGTCAGTGTTTCTCTTGATTTGCACTCCAAATAGATTGTTTACAGTAAATCAGCACTTTATTTGGTAATTTTATATAATTAATGTTTTTCTCTCTAAATTGAGATCGTCGGTTTTACCAAAATTAATTCATTGTTAACTCAGGTGTTTCATATAACGTAGTTAACATCGCACTCTAAAGGGATATTGTTGTAATTAAAACAATTCATAAAATCATAAAGGTTCTTACATTAGCCTGTATACTAAAATGTGATTTATTGCCACATTATTTATGGTGTAAGCCAATTAATTGCAAATGTGTATTCATTTATAGGTTTATAGATATTTGTATACAATTAGCAGGCAGATGTCTAATATTGTTTGTTTGTTTGTTTGTTTTTATTCAGCTCTTACGGTGTTTTTGGAAATTAAATTCTTTATAAACATCAGTTCCTGAGAGTAAATTGCATCTGTTCAGCCGGGAATGCTACACGGGCAAAGAACAAAGGTTTTGATGGAGCACAAAACTTAAAGTCCACACAAACAACTGCTCCTCTCTGTCTTATAAAGCGCGCGGAAATGTACTGCCATGCACACTTCCGCTGACGGAGACCTGCTCTTAAAGGGGCCATAGCGCTTCCTCAAAAATCACATCTTTACCTCACTACATTTATATTGATATTGTTGTATTCTGTGTTTAAACGTTTGATATTGAATGTGTCTGTATTTCTGTTGAAGCTAAGGCTAGCGCTATAACAGTGTTACTTGTGTTCCGATGCGCGCTACATAAGTGCAACAATGAAAACGGATCATATTTTCTATATTCGTACTTTATTGTTTACACTGTACAAATGCCATTTAAGCCATATTTATGTGGATTGTTAAGATTATGCTGGATTGAGAAGTAGTTATAAGACGATGGTCACCTGCATATTAATAGTTGATTATGTGTTTACATTTATATAGTCACGTGTTTATTTAGTTGATTTAAATGTTTATCATTATTACTGTAAACTGATTATTTATATTTATAGTTTTTATTATAGAAACCACACACACCTAATATCACATACACCTGTTAATGCTCTGCATTGAGTATGTCAGTTGGCTTGAAACTTCCATTAAACAACAGTGATTGGACTTTGGACTTTTGTGCATTCTTACCGATGCCCCATGATGATCCCAATTAAGTTAGAACCAGTAAATACAGTCCAGAAACCTACTTAATAGTAAGTACTTATTGAAATTAAGTACCTACTCATTGAGTAGGCGGTTTCGGATGCAGCCATTGTCAACGTTATCTCCATGAACAAAATTAAGAAATTAAATTAGGAATAAATTATTACAAATGCACATTACAAACACATTATAAAAACACCATATAAACGAGTGATATTATGTAAGTTTAAAAAAATACATTATCATACATTCCCATGAGTTATGAGCTCTTCCGTTTGCAAAAAATAATGTTGCACTTGCATTCAATTATGGAGAACACACACACACACACACACAAAAGACGACGTGGGACATGTTATGGACATGTTCTCAGGGTCATGTTTATCATTGATTTTTACGTCCAATCATTGTTGCCCATACGTCATACAGTAAACATTTTACTTTTATTCATATCATACAAACTATTTTTATAGCCTACCATTTATCAACCTATAAAAATAGAAATAATATATAATACACCAAACTCCGTGTCAGCGTACTGTATGACTTGTGATCAAGTGTCGTACATTAGAGGCGAAGCTTTACAGCAGCACTAATTATAGTTAAATCTAACACATTTCTGCTTTTAATATCAGGGAGTGGTGGTTTGCGTGGCGACAAAAGCTTATAAAGTGGGATAATTTGCCAATGCCATACCGACTCTTATTCTACCTGACAGAAATAAGGCCGTCCTGAAGACGGCGCGGTTTGACCAATCAGATGAAAGGGGCGTTTCAACGCTCCTTTCATGCGCGAATGAAATATCAAAGCCAAAAAACCGATTTGTAAATCACAAACGAAAAATGAGAAATCGGGCCAAAATCAAATTTTCCGTTTGTTAAACTAAACGAATAAACAAGCTGTCTTTTCATTTCTCGTTATTCCTTTCCAAATAGGAAACGAAATGATAAAAACGTACACTGACCTGATTCATAGTCATCATTCGCAGAACTACAAATTCTTGATATCCATAATTGAATTTCAACTAGTAAAAACTATAATTCTTGATATATGTAATTGTATTTTCACTAGTTAAATGTCACCACAGACTGCCATTCAAATTCAATTGTTGATATCAAGAATTGATTTCTTAGTAGTTGAAATTCCAATTTCACATATCAGAAATACAATTCTTACTAGTTAAAACATCATTTTTGATATCAGTAATTGTGTGGTTATGCAAATGTCTATTCTTGTTATCAACAACTGAATTGCTACTAGTAAAAATGTTAATTTTTGATATAAATAATTCGATTGTCACTAGTGACAATGTTAATTTCTGATATCATGAATGTGATTGTTACCAGTAAGAAAGCTATTTTAGATATCTGAAATTACTCTCCTAATTATTGATATCAGAAATAAATTTTCAGATATCTGAAATAACAAATGTAACATGTTAAAATACATTTACAGATATCAAGAATTAACATTTCAACTAGTGACAGCAGCTCTAGAAGAAAATGGTGTCATTGTCCAGCTTACAGTTTTTTACGATTGCTTTAGCACAATTTTAAAAACAAGGCTCATTTTGCCAAAACACTACACACAATTCACAGATCACACACACACGTAGCAGAACACATCAGTTCTTTTGCAAAATGAAATACTTAATTCAAAGCTTTACATTAATTTAACAAAACCCAACTTTGACAGTGTGGAACACACATGGTTAATACATTCTGATTCTGTTTGATTCATTTACACACTGCTGTGCTCAATCTTAAACACTTGTAATTTTTATACTTTTCTAATGATATAGTCTGGGTTTTTCAGAGGTATTGTTAGAGTAAAGTACATGAATATATTGACAAAAAACAAAACAAAACATAACAACACTCACACACACACACACACACACACACACAAGACCAGTACTGCACATTGATGAAAATATTTATTTCTCACCACATTGTAAAACCATTCAATACATCCATGCCTGGCCATAGCACTTCATCCACATCACAGGCGATGTCCTCTCTTGCAAGACAGCGAGGGAAGAATCTTCTTGAATGGCGAATCCATCCTTGATCGTAAACCTTCCACCGCCATGCCAAAAAAAAAAAAAAAAAATCTCCTCAATGGGTTTAAGGATGGAACAGTATGGTGGGAGGTGTAGTGATTTTACTTTCGCCCATCCAAGGACGCAAAGTAAAATAGGGATTGGTACTCACGTCACCGCTGACGTTGTGATTTTTGGGTCACATGTCTCTTAAGGTGTGGTTATGAGTACATCAGATAACCACCTCCCCCCCCTTTTCCTAGTTCAGGGCACCAGTCAAAGTCTTTTACCTTGGCAGTATGAGAACACTCTCAACAGGGGCTTTTCATTAATTTAGAATTAATGTAAAGTGGTCAGCTAATTTATTTGAAAGATTGGTGAGATTGCTAACTTGTAGAGCCTCTTCTGTATTATCAGCACAAGGAAGACACAAGTGTAATAAAATAAATTTTATTAACAAAAGATAAACAAGAATAACAACTACTAAATGAATACCATGAATGATAAAGGAATAAAGTGCATAAGATACATAGAATACAAGTGATTAAGTTGAGTGTGGCTATGGAAGAGTTACATTATCTTATGGAAAGATAAACTGTTTCTCTGAAAATAATAATGTGGAGAACCTTATTATGCACTAAACAAATAAACGAAAGATTATTTGTTATTAACTAACATCAGCTATATTACATCTAATGGGAATTAAGAAATTATATACTGATAATATACAACAATGCCAACGTCTCTGGAAAGAGGTTTGGTTTAGTGATATTTACGTTCCACTTGGTTGAGTCCGATGACAGTGACGTTTTGCATTGGTTGTGCTGGGTGACAACGCAGTGGGGAGAGGAGCCGGAATCTGTTTCAACAGTCTTGAACACAAAGCTCTGTGGGATGCTGATCTCCTGGAGCACCAAAGGATCCTAAAATCTGGAACACGCAGATGAGGCCCTGTTGTAGGTGCAGAAGGTCCTTAACAATCTGGAACACGCAGACGAAGGTACCTTGAAGTGAAGATTTGCTCTTCTGAGCTTAACCTTGTTGCAAATGTCTCTGTATCTTCTTCCTCTCTGGGCCAGACACTCAGAACTTGGTCAATCCACTTTTGTCTCTCTGTAGTTGTTACTGTCACGCTGGACGAAAACAACGCAGTGTTTGTCAATGTCTCTTTCCTCACAGGCTGGAGGCTCAGAACATGGTCGTACCTGTTGCTGCCTCACTAGCTGTAGACTCAGATCATGGGATCTGTTGTTGTCTCTCTGGACGAACCAGAGGCTCAGAACGAGAATGTATCTGTCAGTGTCTATCCCCGTACAGGACAGACTCAGAACAGGTCTTTGCAAGCTGGGACTCAGAATGGTATATCTGTTATGTCTTTCCCCTTTGAAGGGCAGACTCAGAACGAGGAGTGTCTGTTGAAAGGGTACCTTTATCCCTTTCCGATGAGGAGGAGATTGCAATTTGGCGCTTCTCCATTCGAGTGCTGTGGCTGCTGAGGGGACACACACAGTGTGGCTCAACCTTCTTTCCCCTGTGGAATCATTTGCATAAAGCACAAAGTTGGAAGTCTTTACAGTGTCTTTAAAGTTTACCAATGTATTTCTCACTTTCCAAACCACCACCAGAATACCTTTGGCAATATTCTAAACAAATAGAGACTAAACATGATGGAAAAAGATTGAACTGCCATGCATTCATTCAATTGTACATTAACAGCTGAATTTCTGTCTGATGTTGCATTACAAATAGCTGTCAATGAGAATACTTATTTCTGTGAATAAGTATGAAATGGATGTGTAGTTTGCATCAGTTCTAAGGTTTTCAAACATAGTTTTGAATGGATTTGGATGGATCTTTGTGATCTCTCTTTGTTTCACCCATTGCTGCTGAGGTCCTGAGGAATTTTTATGGCAGTCTCAATGTGGACCAATGAGAAGTCCTGTCCTTCCCAGGCTTGGTACAAGAGGTCTTCTTCTTGCCCTCTAAGAGGTGTCTGGATGTTGTCCTTACATCTTTATCTGATGGCGTTGGACAGTTTGTTTGTGTTAGTCCACCAAGATCCAATCAAAATGTAGCAAACCTTTGTCTGCTGTTACGGACCGAGAGGGGCCCGGCCATAAACTGGGCCCTGGAGGAGGTATTGGAGTGAAAATTGTGGACGCTTATGAAACCAGAGCAGATACATTGTCCCATATGACAATGTATCTCATCTGCTTTGCATCCATTTGGTCTTCTGCTGTGACGATTTTGTATAGCCTGTCTAAAATGTGAATATGTGGGCCGTGTTGTAAGGGCCTAAGCTGGCATGCTGGGACATTCAAAATAGCTCTGTGGCCAATGATGTTTCGCCCTCTTCTTCTTACTGCAACATTGCCTTCCATTTAGTTGAAGACACATAAACTCACCTTTTGCCTTTTTATTGTACTTGCACCTGATTTTTGAGTTTACAGTTAAGCACCTGTCTGCAGACCTGACGGCCATGTTTGATCAATTGGTTTATAGGGGTGGTATTTTGGAAAGCAGTATCTTGAAATGGCAAAGAAGTGACATTATGTTAGATTTCTGTGTCTAATGTAGAGAAGTGTGTTTAGTGTTTTGCAAAACAATGTGTGTATTGTTTTGTAAAAAGTGTGAGGCTGAGAATGTGCTTATAGTTACAGATCTGGGCTGAGGTTTTGCTCCTTGAGTGTAAGGTTTCAGTAACTGTGTGTTATTTTTAATTTAAGTGTGTGTAAGCGAATCAGCTCAAATGAAATAATTAGTTTATAGGGAATTTTAAAAGTTACTTCTTTTTTATGACCGAGCAACTGAATCGTCCAGCGTTCATTTGCACAGGCCATAACTAAGCTCTGTAGCGGATATGAATATCCAACTATCGTGAAAACACTATTTACTAGCAAGGTAACAATAGATCGGCAGTTACCTGTAAATCTACAGGAGACTTTATTGATTATTCTAACACAAACTAATATCTAACACACACACATACAAGTTGCATACAAGTTGCAGAACGAAAAAAGGAAGTGAGAAAAGAAAGAGTTTAAAGAGAATGAAATGATGAGATCCCAATTAAGTTTCTAGCAAAATATGCACTTCATAAGACCTGACCTGAATGAACCATCAATCATTAATTGAACCCTTTTATCGCTACTTAGGCAGGATTATTATACTTCATATCAATGCACCAGTTCAGTTGCATCCTGTAGATATTGTGAGGGCAAGGCGTTGTCCTATGCTATTTCTTTGAGATCTTCTCTCAAGATAAGTTTTATTGCTTTATTGCAGGGCACTTGATCTCAGTTTTGTCTTAGCAGGAAAATCAAGTCTTACAGTCCGCCCCTGGCCACTTGGGGCAAATCCAAATCAGTCCTGAGGGGCAACTTTTGGACATTTCCTGCTTCCATATATTGGGTGGATCCGGGTCAGTAGGACAAAGTGAACTGAAAACGGTTAAAAAACAGTGACCATCAGGCCTGGCGAGGATTGAGCCGCTTAGCCTGTTGGATGTACTCCAAATTGTTGTGATCTGTGAGGACTAGGAACTGGTGTTGTGCCAGTGCCTCCACTCTTCCAATGCGAGCTTGACCGCCAACAGTTCTCGATCCCCCACATCATAATTTCTCACTCCTACATCCGAGGCATCCGCCTCCACCACAAATGGCAATTCCCTGAAGGCCACCTCGGCCTCAGAACGCCACAGAAATGTAAGGCTTTTGCCTTTGGTGAGGGCTGAGAAAGGAGCTGCTACTGCACCAAAGTTCCTCACAAACTTGCGATAGAAATTCGCAAACCCCAAAAAACTTTGAACTTCCTTCACATTAGTGAGGGTAGGCCAATTGGTGATGGCCTGGACTTTTCTAGGATCCATCCGGATGATACCTGGGGTAATAATGAATCCTAGGAACTGCACTTCAGACACACGGAACACACATTTCTCTGGCTTGATGAACAAATGGTTATCAAGGAGGCAATGGGGGACTCAATGTCATCTAGATAGACGAATACAAACTGATTTAACATGTCCCGGAGGACATCATTGATTAGTGCCTGGAAAACAGCTGCAGCATTAGTGAGTCAAAAGGGCATAACTTGATACTGATAATGCCCTGTTGGGGTGTCGAATGCCGTTTTCCACTCATCCCCTTGTCTTATGAGCACCAGATGGTAAGCATTGTGCAGGTCAAGTTTTGTGAAAATTGAGGCTTCCTTAATATAGCTGTCCATAGCTGCTCGCTCTGGAGGGGATAGTGAAAAATACGGCCTCTAGGGGGAATAGTGCCTGGAAGCAGAATTACAGCACAATGATAGGGCCGATACGAGAAGCATCTGAGAAACTCGAGAAGATGCATGTGGCATGACAGTGTTGGTGGACCAGTCAGTATGGGGGTTGTGCCGAAGAAGCCAGGGGTAGCCCAGGATTACAGGGAATGAAGAATGGAGAGACATATTGGGAGTGTTGAATGAATGATTTCTCCATGGCCCAGAGGTCGCCTATCCAGGGCAGTAACAACCAGGGGAGACGAAAGGGACTTTCGGGGGAAGGCTTAGTTTCTTGGCTAAGGAAATGTCCATACAATTTCCAGCCACACTGGAATCCACCCAGGCCTGCAGAGAATGTCTTTCATTGCCCCAGGAGAGTGTGACTGGAAGGAGTAGGCCCGTGTAGGTTAGGGGGAAGATTTGGGACCTCCCCTGTCTACACGGGACAAAGCTTTTCCTGAAGCTGTTTCCAAAGTGTTTGGCCACAGTAAAGGCAGCGGCTCTCTTTCATGCGCTGATCACGTTCAGCAGGTGGACAGCCTGGTGAGGTGTACAGGCATGGGGATGGAAGACTTACGGGCCCATTCTCTCTCTCTAAGTCTATTGTTCAAGTGGATCGCCACCTTACAATGTTGTTAGGCCTCCTCTTTCTCAAGAGTCTTTATGATAAGGCCTCTGTCCTCTGAGCCAGGGGCCAAGTTGCTAGGCTCTCTGTGAGCCTCCTTGGCCATTGCTCTTGAACTAGAGCATTGTTAGGCCTCCTCTCGCTATGAGAGTCATTCTATTAGAGGCCTCTGCTCCCCTGAGCTCCGCCCATTATTGTGTCAAGCTCCTGGCCCTGAAATATTGCCTCCTTGACAAGCATGGGACATAGTGTATTTTTTCTATGGGGTCAGCCATTGGCTAAGTGGTTAGGCTCTCTGTGAGCCTCCTTGGCTACTGCAAGCGTTATTAGGCCTCCTCTCGCTAGAAAGTTATCTTACTGAGGCCTCCGCTCCTCAGAGCTCTCTCTGTGAGCCTCCTTGAAAGCTGTCCTAAATGTGTGGAACGTAACTAGGTCTCCTCTTGTTTTTGGGACTCAGCATTCTGAGGCCTCCGCTCCTAGAGCTCGGCTGAATTGTTAGGCTCTCTGCGAGCCTCCTTGGCTACTGCAAGCCTTGCTATCCCCAGCGCTTTGTTAGAATAGCAATTGCAAGTTGTAGGCTCTCTGTGACTCTGAGCATGGGGCCTTGTTGGGTCTCCTCTCGGTTTAAAGAGTCATCATACTGAAGCCTCCGCTCCTGGAGCTGGGTTAGGCAGTAGGGTAGTATGCTAAGTTGTTAGGCTCTGGGAGCCTGCTTGGCTACTGACTTTAGTGAGGAGTGTTGCTAGGCCGCCTCTCATGATGAGAGTCATTGTATTGAGGCCTCCATTCAACAGAGCTTTGCAGGCCAGTTAGGCTGATTTGCTAGTTCCTTTCTGAGCTTTTTCGGTACTGCCCTTGGGTTAGAGCATTGCTAGGGCTCTTGTTTGAGGCCTCCACTCTTCAGGGTTGTCTGAACAGAAGTTCTGAGTGTTAGGCTCTCTGTGAGCCTCCTTGAATGCTGGCCTGAATATGAATCTCATTAGGCTTTCTCTTTTTAGAGTCATCCTGTTGAGGCCTCCATTCTTGAGAACCTCCGGTCTATGATCACGTCTGAGAAAAGGGAACAAGACACTGTGTCTTTTTGCCATTCTTTTGGTATTCCTGCACACATCTCCTTCAGACAAGTAGTGGATGACATATTTCACAGGTGCCCTTTTATACTCATGGTCACACCAGTAGTGACGTCATAGGCTGCCGTCTGTCAATGTCAAGTTCACTGTCGTGTTTAGACTCAAGCTTCAGGCACTGGTTATGCCAGAGGCATTCCCCATAGCGATCCCTAGGGGATGCAGCATCTTGTTCCCTATTCTCAGGGAACCATGGTTACATGCGTAACCTGAGACATTCTTCATTCATTGTCACTGTAATTAACAACTGTAATTAAGTTTAATTAGCTCATTTGTAAAGATTTTTTTTGTTAACTTATTAACCATAAATAGTTACTCACCTTAGATTAGTTCATGGAACATCTGAAAATGTAATTAATTAAACCAACTTTTATTGAACATTCTTTGCATTAGTATTAAAGGGTTAGTTCACCCATAAATGAAAATTGTCATCATTTACTCACTCTTATGTTGATCCAAACCTGTATAAGTTGCTTCTGTTGAACTAAAAGAAGATATTTTAAAGGTTAACACCTTTACTTTTTTCTTCTTAAGATTCCTTGCTATTACCAGTTTTTTTAAATTACCTGCCTCAGTTATTGTTTTAGATCATTCTGCAATAAGACAGTTTTGCTCATATATAAAGTTGTGAAGAAACAGAAGTAGCGACAGATCTTTTCTTCTGCATTGTGACAATTCAATGTAAAACAAAAATGCAGGGCAGGCATTTGGTTCTATCTATTGATTGTTAAGTGGATGGAGGCAGATCGGCTGAATGCATACTAAATGAGAAGTCTGGCATATGTCACCAGAGGGAAGTCTATCTTTTCACTGGAAGATTGAGTTATGACATTTTGATTAGAAATTATTAGGTAAAAAAAAATAAAATAAACACGCATCGATGAATTTTTCACATTAAGATCAATGTTTTTATTTATTTTTATTGTGAAATGTATGTGAAAAACATTATAAATCATATTTTAGAATAGATATACATACACTGGTTAAAGACAATCTAAAGTGTCTGCACATGGTCATTCCCTCCTCGCTCTATGTGAACACCCCCAATTTATGTCATAATTGGAATCATGAGAACCTAGTTTTTGTAACAGTAGACTGTGAAAGTGTCAGGAGTTTGTGGTTTTTTCATTCAGAGGGACACAACCAAAATGGTGGATGGTTTATCTCTTAGTCTAGTTTAGCCTTACATGATATGATGAATAATATTATATATATCATTATATAGTTTTTTGAAGCCTGAACAAGAAGGTATGTGCTTTGCTAATTTCATTTATTTTGTCTTGATATGTTATTCCTATGGCCTAGTTTCATTCTTTATATGTAATTTTATTATGTTTAATTTGACATATTTTACACACATTTGCACATTTTTATATAATATAATGTTATCATAATATTACAAAATGTCAGTACTATCTTTTGATTCTTTAAAATCTTTCTTCTGTGTTTAAGATCAGCTAAACATCATGAGACTTGAGAATATAAGGGTGAAGGACAATTTGCAGTGATTAAATTATTAAAGTAATTTTTAAGAACACAGAATTATTTGTTGTAGTACACTGTCAGACACTAATCGAACTATAGATACTGTTTTGTTTGTATTTATTATCAGGCAGTCTATCAGTCCCTCCCTGAACTTTCTTTACCTCACAGATTTAGAAAAGCATGTTAAGTGCTTCACTGCTTCAGGAGGAAACACTGTTTTCAGGATGATTTTAGGTAAGTGTCAACTTTATTTATATAACACCGTTAAAAACAACAATTGTTGACCAAGGTGCTATACAATATGTCCAAAAATAAAACATACAACACATAAAAAAGACCAGAAACTGCACAAATCTGTCATGATTAAAATTACGGTGACCGGGACGGGACATGTTCGGTTTACTTAGTTTTGTTGTGGCCAAGACATATAAACTCATGGGAATGTAATAATATGTCATGGTTACGAGATATTAATTCGTGGGAACGTGATAATTACTTGTGACCACGAGATCATTTTGTCGAGGTAACGACATCCTTATGTTGTGGCCACGGGATGTAAAGTCGTGGGGGTGAGGGAACGATATATTTTTCTCGTGGCCCCGACTTCATTATGTTGAGGGATTAAATGTGGGATTATTACAACCTGGAATTATCAGAAATTGATAAGACTATAATAATATTTACTTTTAATTTAGAAAAAGAACGGAATTAAGAAATTATTATATTAACATAGTGCATATTATATTGTATTGCGTGCGATGTTGCTTAGACAGCATTCGAATGAAGTTTATCAAGAAATGTTTAAATGTTGTACAGTTTAATCCCATCCAACAGTCTTTTAAATCCATTCACTGATCGTTTATTTTTTGTTTAATATTTTCATATTATTAGTTACATTTTTAAATTTATTTGCTTTATTTTCCCTTTCATTTCCCATATCTCTTTATCTAATTAACATTCTGTACTTTGTTACTTAAAGTTTGTATTCTGTAAATACTGTGAATGCCCGATCATGCTAGTAAAGTTTTGACTCTATGACTGTATTTCTGTGGCCTATTTCTGACTACAGTAGCTTAAATGAGCGTCTGTTTTCACTTGTAGCCCGTCGTGCCTGTGACAGCATTCGAATGAAGTTCAAAAAATGTGTTACTTACTATTAATAATTAATATATTGCTATGGTCGCGCAGACTGTTTACACATTTAACTCGTGGCCATGAGAAATAGATGTCGTTCCCTTTCGATACTTCACTCGTACTCCTTTTCCTCGATGCTGAAGCCTTTTTCAATAACGCAGTGTAACTGCACGGCCATTGGTTCAAACTAGAAAACTTTTTGAACCAATGACGGTGCGGCGGAGCTGCACGAGCCTATGGCGATGCAACGCGCCAAAGCCTGCCAAAATGGGCGGGGCAACTGGCTATATAAGCGAGCGTTTCGCCATAGGATTTAAGATCTCTCTCCTTCAGCGACGACAACGCTTCTCTTCGCTGGACTTCGAGCTAAAGGCCTTCGTCTGCTAGAACGAGCTCTCCCGCCGTTGAAAAGGCACCGCAGTGGACCAGCTGAGATCGCCGAACAACTGCAGCGCCGGCGCCCTCACAGACTGCGTGCCCTCGAGCACCGCTCTCGGGCCGCTCGCTTCGCGCTTCCGGCTGCTTCTCAGCGCTTCCCCTGCCGCCATCCGGCGCTTCTAATAGAGCAGTTTCTTGCGGTTTTCGCCGCTGCTAAAAGAGCTTTCCAGCTCTAAAAGAGCCTCAAAACAAATGCCGTTTTCATGGCGCCGCGGCATTGTTTTTATGGCCGTCGAGGAACTCGACCCTTGAGTGGGCTCCCCCTGAAGAGCCAACGCGCAGCAGACTGGATGAATGGTTCCTGCCGAGACGCCGCCAGGCCTCCCGCCAGCGCTCTGCGCCCTTCTTCCCATAAGTACACGATGAGCTGACCAAGTCGTGGCGAGCCCCCTACTCGGCCCGCTTACGTACTACCACTTCTGCAGCTCTCACTTCCATGGACGGCTCTCAGGAGAAGGGCTATGAGCAAATGCCGCCCCTGGACGAGGCCGTGGCTGCTCATCTCTGCCCCCCCGTGGCTGTGGGGTGGAAGAACAAACAGGCCCTTCCTACAAAGCCCTGCAGGACAACCTCCGCCCTGGCTGGCAGGGCTTATTCGTCTGCGGGCCAAGCTGCCTCTGCGCTACACACATCCTCCAGGTGTTCCAAGCGAATGTTCCAAGGTGTTCCTTGGATGAGCCTGGAACCGATGCACCAGCCTTTCGCGACCTCCGCAGCGCCACGGATTTGGCCCTGCGTGCAACGAAAGCCACAGCCCAGGCCATCGGGCGATCCATGGCCAACCTGGTCGTGCTAGAGCGCCACCTCTGGCTCAACTTAACAGAGATCAAGGAGAGCGACAAAGTGGCCTTCCTCGATGCCCCCGTCTCTCCAGCCGGTCTCTTTGGGCCAGCTGTAGAAGGTTTTAGAGCGCTTCACTGCTGCACAGAAGTCGTCCCAGGCTATGCGACACTTCCTGCCCAAGCGCTCCAGCTCAGCCTCTGCCTCGAGTCGCCCCAGGACTGCGCCGACTCAGCATCAGAGCAAGCCCGTTCCTTCTACCTCCCAAGCAGCGCCCCCTAAGGAACAGTGCCAGCGGTCCCGCTCCGCTAAGCGCCCTACCTTCCCGAGACGTCAGGGCCCCCGGCCTAAGATAACGCTGGACCCGATACCTCCAAAGTCTTCCTGATCTAACAGGAAGGAAGAGGAGGGGATTAAGTCCCGCCGCGGCCGGACCACCCCCAAAGCTGTCTTGTTTAGTTCCCCCGCCACCCCGTTCAGTTCCGGGTGTTGGGGACAAAATGTTTGTTGTGCGCCCCGGGCCCACTGCTGTTGCGCCCGCTCCAAACGATGTTCTTATGGCGAACACACATTTTCAAAAAGAGAGCGAATTTCCTCTTCCGCACTCATCGGTGCTCAGACCCCTGTACAGCGGTCTGTCAACCGATTTCATCCAACATCTTGTCACGCGGGCCGAGGCTTGGCAGGCCATCCCCGGAGTGTCAAGATGGGTGTTGGGGATAATAAATCAAGGCTACTCGCTGCAGTTTGCCCGAAGACCCCCGCGTTTCAGCGGCTTGATTCCCACTCTGGTAAAACCGGACGACGCTCATGTCCTCCGCGCCGAAGTGATGACTCTGCTAGGGAAGGGAGCTATAGAAATAGTTCCTCCCTCATGGGGCGTTCACACCAGACGGGACTTGCGCAAATAAATCGCGCTATTCGCGCGTAGTTGGACGCTTGAACATTTTGAGTTTACTCGCTTCATTCACGTGTGAAATTCGCTTCACAACAGATGCAAATTCGCGTCATGAGAGGGGCTCTCCCTCTCCTTTAAATATGTGTCCCTCAGACTCTTCCACTTCTTTCTGCACACTTCCTCTGAATAAATACAACTTGTCAGCGGGAAAGTAGTTGTAAAATACGGCGAATAAGCTCAATTTGCCGGCTTTAGCTAACTTGTAGTCTCAATATGTGTATATATATATCTCAAATTGAGTAAAGACCGTTTTTTACAACTTACCAGATTGTCCGACCTCCTCACTCACTTTCTTCCAAGCAAGATCCTTTTTATTCCTGTTTCTTTAAAAGTATGAAGATGTATCGTACAGCGACGATGATTTTGTCCTCCATTGTTGTTTCGGATTTCTGCCTCCACTCGCTATGTCGTAATCACGTCACTACTAGAGCAAGCTCCTGATTGGTTAACGCGGCGTGAATATTCGCCAAAGTTCAGATTTTTCAACTTGCGCGATTCGCGTGAATCACGTGTTATGCACTCGCAACGTTCAATTTGCGCCGCCTCATTCGCGCGAATCGCGCCGCAGGATGTCAATTCGCGTCTTTGCATTGACTTAACATGTAAATTGAACGTGAATGAACGTGGCACTTTCCCCTCTGAGACAGATGGGAATCCGTGTTCTGAATTATCTTAACGACTGGCTCATTTTGGCCCAGTCTTGAACTGAGCTAGAACACCACAGATCCGTGCTCCTCAGCCACTTAGAGTGCCTAGGACTCAGGGTCAATCTTGCCAAGAGCTCACTGCTCCCCAGCCAACGTATAACGTTCCTGGGTACAGTTTTCGACTCAGTCCAATTGAGGGCCCTGGCAATTCAGCAGCTTGCGGCTTCTATCAGACCCTGGAGGCAGTCTCCAGAAGGATGGTGGTCTCGACAGATGCGTCCAACTGGTGTTGGGGCACTCTGTGCGAGGGCAGACCAGCCTTCGGCTCGTGGTCACATGAGGAAAGCCATCTTCACATCAACTGCCTCGAAATGCTGGTAGTGAGTTGAGCCCTCCACTCCTTTCAGATGGTCTCCTTCTCTACGCTTTTCCCCCGGTTGCTCTGATCCGTCAGGTCATCAGGCGAGTCAGGGAAGACAAGCACAGAGTCCTCCTGGTGGCCTCACTCTGGAGGAGCCAAGTTTGGTCCTCTGAGCTGTTCAGGCTTTCCACGTAAGCCCCATTGCCAATCCTCCTGAGACGGGACCTCCTCTCTCAGGCGAACAGGACAATCTGGCATCCCCAGCCAGAAATCTGGGCTCTGCACCTATGGTCCCTCGATGGGAGCCTTTAAACCTCCCAGAGGACGTGATAAATACCATTTCTCAGGCGAGAGCCCCGCCAGATGCCTCTATGCCCAGAAGCGGTCGGTCTTCATCGACTGGTGTACAGCACAAAACGAGGACCCTGTTGAGTGTGACGTGTCTCCGATACTGTCATTTCTCCAGGAGCGTCTGGATAAGGGCCTCACCCCTTCCACGCTCCTATTGCTGGCCAATCAGTGGGTCGAAACAGCCTCATTGTGCATTTCCTAAGAGGTTCTAGGCGGTTAAACCCCCCACGTCCTCTTACCGTTCCCACTTGGGACCTTTCCACGGTCCTCAGAGCGCTCAAAGGGCCTCCCTTTGAACCTCTGTGGTCAGCTGACCTTCGGCCCCTAACGCTCAAAACCGCTCTGCTACTTGCTCTAGCATCGGTCAAGCGTGTAGGCGACCTGCAGGCCCTCTCCGTGAGCCCTGCATGCCTTGAGTTTGGCCCTAACGACTCGAAGGTCATTCTTAAGCCCAGGCATGACTACGTCCCTAAGGTGCTCTCGACTCCGTTCAGAGTACAGGTCATTTCCCTCTCAGCGCTGCCTCCCTCGTTGAATGAGCGAGAGTTGGATTTACTCTGCCCAGTCAGGGCATTGAGGACCTACATTGAGCGGTCACAGCCGTTTCGGCAGTCTGACCAGCTCTTCGTCTGCTTTGGCGGCCTCACCAAAGGGCTTCCGGTCTCAAAGCAACGGCTCTCGCGTTGGATAGTCGACGCTATTGCTCTATGCTACTCATCTACTGGCCTAGATTGCCCCATAGGAGTAAGAGCCCACTCCACTAGAGGCATGGCCTCCTCGTGGGCCTGGTCTAGTGGTGTCTCTATCAAAGACATCTGTGAGACGGCTGGCTGGTCCTCGCCGTCCACTTTTGTCAGATTTTATAACCTGGATGTTCCAACCTTGCATGCTCAGGTCCTCTCAGTATGATACGACGGCCTCTCTGAGCTCCATCATACCACTCTTAGGGAGCTAGCTCCCTCTTAGCAAGTGTAACATAAAGGGTTCGACGGCTTCGGCCCCTTGCTTATCCTCTGGCCCCCTCTGGTGTCCAAGATAGGTTCAGTCGTTCCCTCCCATGGCACGGCGCGGTTGAATTCGTTCCCCATACGCAGTACGAGTGAAGTATCGAATGGGAACGTACTCGGTTACGAACGTATCCGGGCAGGGTATCTTCCGTTCATTAATTTTTTGATTTATTCTAGAAAAACGTTTAGAAAAACGAGATAACAGCACTTTTTTTCTTTTTTCATTTTTAAAAAGAAAACGAAAAAACAAAAAATTGGCTTGATTTTTCATTTTTTCATTCTGGGGTTGGAAACGAAAAATCAGTTTGAATATTCGATCTCTACATGTAGGCGGGAATGAAACACCTCTTTCCGCTGATTAGTCAACCAAACATCAAACCATGTCGTCATCAGTTGTTCATCGGTTCCGCTCAACAGAATAAAAGTCCCTCGCTCTACAGCTGTACGGACTCTTAACGCGTTTATTCTACATTTCATCTCTTTCTCATAAATATTAATTTACTTTGCAGCTGCACACAACTACCCCCAGTCTACAATTTTGGCACACTGCCTGTTTTATTTAACTGATCAACTATAAAAATCTAGCGAAGCTGCTCGAGACACTTGGCAGCGCAAGTAAGTAAAGCGCAAATCAGTAGCCTATCGATTTGAGTGTAAATATGTGGCAGTCATAACTTTTGTTTTAGACAACACCCTGAGTTTTGGACATGGGATGAATTGAAATATGACAGATATGAAAAGATATTACATGTTATTAGTTCCTCAAAACGGTGCTATTGTTCAGAGATGGACTTTATTGAAATGCGAATTGGATGTCATGATTTGATGACAGAGGTGAACTCGTTTGAGATGCCAATTTGAAATATCACACATAAAAAAAAAAATAAATAAAGGGGTAATGTTAAATAAATATAGTGTTAAATACAGCCATTATAGTGCTGTCTTAGTTATAAGAAGATATCAAAACCCTGAAACAACTCTAACAATAAAGAGATGAAGAGTATTTTTTATAGCCTATTTATTGCCATCTGTCAGTGTCAGAAATTTTTTACCTTTATATAGGATTTTTTTCCTAATCTTATTAAATATGTAGGTATGCTATCTTTAATGTTAAGTTCTTAAATTTAGTCAATTAAATTAGAATAATATGACGCTATAGGTTGTTACCAATTAAATCAGTATCAACCAAAGGCTTGCAGAGGTGGCAAAGAAGCAGCATCTGAAGTTGCTTTTAGATCTACGAGATGTTAGATAATGTTGCTCAGAGAGGGCAGTAAATGCGTAGCAATTACAATTGCATAATGTAATGAGATTAATGTTTTAAACAACATTTTGAAAACAGAAATATTAAATGAATGACAAAATGAAACGATATTTGGATTATGAAATTAATGTCGCCAGTAGGTGGCGGCAAGTCATTGTGTTAATGAATGAGTCATTTATTCAACCGATTCGTTCCAAACACTGATTCATTCAGGAATAAATATCAAGTGAATCTCTATAATCTATTGGGCCACTGAATCATTCAGTCAACTGACTCTTTCAAAGACTCTGATCATAGTTGCTAAGTCCGCTTATAGTACGTGACTTTGGGGTTCTTTTTTTGGCAAGTCGTGTTAAAAAATCACGGGTCGCGGTTTTTTGGGCTTATTTTAAAAAATGTGGTTGCTTGTTAGGAAAATATGATAAGCAACTTTGTTTCTTTACATTTATGGTCGCCGTTTTCTCCAATACGTTGATTGACACTGTCTACTCACAGCTAATAGCCAATCAGTGCAATAATACAAGTGCTGTAATTTGTCCTCCCACATCCCGCCTCCTTCTCCCCCTCATTGGAGAAAAATATCGTTCAACATGCAGGCATGTGACGTTGTAAATGCAAGTAATGATAGTAGACGTAAATAGACACATGTAACGTTACATTTTCACAAACAATGTCAGCACCAACAGAGATGTACAGAGATGGAGAGGAAACATGGACGGTGCAGGGAGGAAAGGCACAAAAAAATATTTGTATAATGTATTTATCGTTACAGGTTGTATTATATATATATATTTATTTTATTATAAATATGTGGTTATATTACAGCGCTCCCTTAGTGCTTGTCTTTTTCACGGTTTGCAGTGTGTGTGTGTTCACTACTCACTGCTCCTAATGTGTGTGCACTAACTTTGAGGGGTTAAATGCAGATGACAAATTCCGACTATGGGTTACTTTTTTCTTTTCCATCTCCAAACCTATTCTGTTCACAGGTGATAGGAGGATATAGTGCGTACCCTCCTGCTTCGTTGTAATTTGATGATTTTTGTAAAATAACGTGTTTTTGCTTTTCAAACTCTGAGTGGCTTCAGTTTGATATGTTGCAGGCTCATTTATTGATAATAAATAATTGATAATAAATAATATTGATGATAATAATTAATATAATAATATTGGACTTGTTTTGGGCTTGTTTTTGAAGCTGCAGTTGCTTATTTGTCTCGCGAGAGTTGGCAACTGTGACTCTGATTCATTCAGGAATGAAACACTGCTCTGTGCGCTACCAGTCAGTCGCACAACGGTTCTGATTTGCATTGGAAGTTTAGTTGGCAGAGAAACTAAAACACCGTTTTGCGTGACATTCATTAATACTCAATATAAATGAAATAAACTCAGAATATTGCCTAAAACAAAAGTTATTACTTTAAGAAAAGAAAAAAATAGCATGTTGCCTATTATATACATATTGTATATTTGACATCATAGCCAGTGATAACCTACATTTCCTACACTTCTCTATGGAAAAAAAAAAAAAAAAACTCAAAATAGAATAGGCCTAATAGATATGCTGTGACTGTAAAATACACTGAAATAAATATCTTTTAATAGCCTATCTATCATAACATTTCAAATTCATCCCATGTTGTCTAAAACAAAAGACTGCTGCATATTTACACTTAAATCGATGCTAGTACTTTGCGCTTTACTTCAATGTATTATAGGCCTACATTCGCAATCACAATCTGCATTGTAAAAAGCGCTATATAAATAAAGGTGACTTGACTTGACTACACAGAATTAAGCCCTGACTCTGCACCAGTACAATTTGTGTCAAGCCATTCACTAGTCTGGGGTGCGTTTCCCGAAAGCATCGTTAGCCAACTATGGTCGTAAGTCCCATTGAACTCTATTGGTAACGACGGAACTTGTGACCATAGTTTGCTTTGGGAAACGCACCCCTGGTTATTTGATGAGAAAGAGATGAAATGTAGAATAAACGCGTTAAGAGTCCGTACAGCTGTAGAGCGAGGGACTTTTATTCTGTTGAGCGGAACCGATGAACAACTGATGACGACATGGTTTGATTTCTGCTTGACCAATCAGTGGAAAGAGGCGTTTCATTCCTGCCCAGATGTAAAGATTGAATATTCAAGCTGATTATTTGTTTCCAACCCCAGAACGAAAAAATGAAAAATCAAGCCAATTTTTTGCTTTTTCGTTTTCTTTTTAAAAATGAAAAACGAAAAACGAAACGTGCAGTTTTCTCGTTTTTCTGATTTCAATATTCAATCAAAAATCGAATGAATGGAAGATACCCTGATTGTTCCCTCACCATATGATTTCGAGGCCATGACATAAGGATGTCGTTACCTCGACAAAATGATCTCATGGCCACGACATATTATCACGTTCCTACGAGTTTATAAGTCGTGGCCACGACAAAACTAAATGAACCGAACTTGTCCCCTCCCGGTCACCGTATAAAATAAATATCTTATAAAATATCTAATAAATATCTAAAGCTCTACTTTAAAATTGTGTAGAGTAGACAATTCTAATAAAAACAGGTAGGCTGTTCCAAAGTTTCAGTGCAGAATTGACAAAAGCACAATCACATATTAATTCCAGCCTAGCCCGAGGAACATTTAGCAGTCTCTGGTTGGATGAACTTAGACCCTTACTGGATTGTAATAAGTCAGAAAAGTATCCAGGAGTCCGTTCAAGGATTTAAAGACCAATAGCAACACTTTAAAATCAATTAGTGAACTGGAAGCCAGTGCAAAGAAATTAAAACCGGAGTAATGTGCTCTTGTTTCTGCACACCAGTTGGTATCTGTGATTAGATACATGGCTACTGTTTAATGCATGACATCTTATCCCTTGTTTCATATGTTTATGATATCTTTAGAATTTGCCATGCTGTTTTTTCTCACGGACGTAACAGCAAAGTTTGGGACCACCCCAAATCTTAAACAGATCGTCATTGGACGGTGTTATGAATATGTAACCTTGGTTAATCCCAACCCCAGGTAAGATGTATAAGCATTTTGCACACGAATATTGCTTATGTAAAATATTTAAATAGGAAAATGCATTAATATATTGTTTTATATAGTCTATTTCATATGATTTAATAGATATTTGTAGTAGCCTATTTGCAGAGACAAAGTTCACCACCACCTGGCTTTTGACATCACAAATGTTCATTAGCTAATAATGCATTAAGTCCTTAAAATGTAAATCGGAGAAATGTTGTAATTTTCTCTCTAACAGGTATAATTGTGAGGAGATATGGCAGGAGTTTGAAAAAGCTGTGGTTAAGAGATCACCCTGCGATGTGAGAGTTAAAGATTACCAAAAAATGTTCCGGGCCATCACTCAGATTTTACCATGTGGCAAGGTGATTTCATTCAAGTGTTTTCACATAAGGAACTAAACAACAGTATAGAAAGTTAATTTAAAACATTTATTCAATCTTTAGATTGAGCTTTAAAAACTAAGAATAAAACTGAGCCCAGAAGTTGGCTCAAGCACGGAGTGTGATTGGCCTTTGTATTTTAAGTAAAAAATAAAGCAAAACAACAACAAAAACCAACCTCGTAAGGAAATAGACACGGTACAGTAAATGTTGCACAAAGCCGGTTTCAGTGGCTATTAAGTGAATTTTTTATGAGATGATTATTAAGGTCACTCCACAAACCTTTCCACCTCTGAAAAACAAATAGAAGGATTAATAGGCCTATTATTAAGGGTGCTCCGATCAGGATTTTTGGGGGCGATCACAGATCAATGGAAGCAGTATTGGTTGATACCGATCACTGAATACTGATCATCGAAATAAATAGTTATACATGATTAATAGAAGGCTTTCAGTAAAACCCTGGGGGTTACTTATAGCTATTCTTAATGTGGCAAGCTGAGGGCACTCTTGTATCCAGATATATACAAAATAGCGACTATGCCACCCCAGCCTTAATCATCTGGGGAAATATCAACTAAGGGCACACAAGTTCGATTTCCCTCCCACAATCACCAGACAATGAGGCGTGGATACGTACAAAGCAAAACTGGGCAATATAGTAATAAAATGCTGATGGCAGCCAACCAACCACACCAGACTGTTAATATTTATGTATATGACAAATGGATCACCACAAAAAGACAGAAAGCTCTCGCCACTGAACTGGGGTGCACAGAGAGTAGGGTAGGCTAAGCAGTGGGCTTCAAAACAGCCCACAATGAGTAACCCCCCCGTGCACAAAATCTCACAAGCACACACACTCTCCAGTGAAATCCATTACAAGGAAACCTACACCACACGCTTTTAGGAAATAAGAGTTGCCACCCTCCAAGAATAAAAAACAAAAGAAGAAAAGAGAGAAAAAACAAAATCAAATTAGTAACAAAATCAAAATACAAAGGAAGAGCAGCAATGGTTATAAATCTCACCACAATAAACAAACAAAAACACAACAAACAGAAAATTTTAACTGATCTTTATAGGAGGGAAACAAAAATAACACGTTACACTGAGGTTCCAAATATATACACTTGGTTGCCAAAACAGAAAAAAAAAAACAACAAGAAATAACACTAAACAAAGAGCAAAAAGAGTACTGATACAAGGATACTAATAAACCAAAAAAAGAAAACAATCTAAAGAGAGTAACAGGTTAAACTGAATAAATCAAACAAAATGCCAACATAGGATGACAAACAACACGA